>VZRO01003285.1:1031525-1096422 GCA_013397915.1 Daphoenositta chrysoptera | reverse complement strand
CAAAACAAAAAAACAAAAAAACAAAAAAACAAAAACAAAAACAAAAAAAAAAACCCCACCAAAACCTCCCAAAAACCCCAGCACTAATTTCAAACCATTTCTTTTTGTTCTAAATATTTGTTTTACATACTGAAGTTATCATTTCAGAATAACAGCTGAAAAAGCCAGTTCAAAATCATGTAAGTCAAAATTCCAACAGATCTCTACCCAAAGTACCACATTCCAGCAAAACATTTCACTTTCAACAAAGGCACTTTCTCTAGATGATATTTGTAAAAGGAAAATGTTTTCTTATCAGAGGAAAACAGGCTGTGAGAGGCCAGAAAACGTTGAGTTCACCCAGCCATCTGCCCCTTAATGGGATCAGCTGTACTGTGTCACTTTAACTCCTGTTTTCCTCTAAGAACTTTTCAGAAGAGGTTAAATAATCTATTCTAGTACTTCATCACCCTGACAAGAATTTTTTCATGTTGTATGACCCAGATTTTTTTTTCCCAATGAAATTTAACTTTTTGTTTATGTGTTGCACCCATAATGAACATGGCAGATCATTGTTTTCCAACCCTCCTTGCAGAACTATTTTCCCTACATTTGAGATCAGATATCTCAATCTCTCACCCTATTTTGTTAAGCTTAAATAACTACAGTTTCTTTCACTCTTCCTTCAGAGGTCATACTATCTAGATGACACAATCCTTCTTATTTCAAATGTTTACACCATTTCTGTTATCATGGTATTATCATGTTTTTAATCCCTTGGGCTATACTTCTAAAATACAGATATATCAGAATCACCATCACCTGATTTATAGGGTTTTATTGTCTTCCTGATTCTTTTTTTCTTTTCCCTTTTTTTTTTTTTTTTGGGCACAAACTTGAAGTTTCTTCTCAGAAAAAAACAACTTGAATTTCAGTTGCCTCGAATATAATTTCTGCACTACTGTGTCCTCCAGCATGAAAATACTTATTATCAGCAGAAAGTTCTTTTTATGAAATATGCATTTGTATTTGAAATCAAAAATATTAATTTAAAAATGGAACCTACTCCTACTGAAGTCAGTGCTAAAAATTCCATGGGAATTCAGCAGAAGGGGAAACAAACCTTTAAGAGCAGCAGGGCTGTAATTTTGTTGCCTGCAATGGGCTCCAGATAAAATCTTTAGTCAAAGAGTTAGAGAAGCCTTTTGAAGAAGTTAGGACATCAGTAGCAACATAAAACATTTCATTTTAATAACTGTAGCATCAAAAAAAACCCCACAAAACAAATTGCAGATACCATTTTTCCATGGGAAAGCAAAAACTGCTCTGCCAAAGTAGGAAGAGAAGGAAATTTATTTCTTCACGTGTAAGTTTCATGGTGTATAGATTTTACAGAGACTCTTTCTCTACAGGTTATTCCAATCTCTCTTGCCTGAATTCATCATTATATGTCTGTCCTCTTGCTCACTCCAATCCTCACCTATCCAAGTTTAATTAGTGGGGGATTTCTCTCATGAGTTCCTGCCAACCCTGAAATACCCGATGTTTTACTCACAGCCTTGACTGCAAAAGACAAGGAACATCAGATTCCATGTTCAGATATTTAAGACAGGAAAACTGCTTAAAATATCTGCTTTAAATGATTCCCAAAGTCTTAAAAATAAAGCAAAAAGAATGGCTTATGGCATGGTTATAAAGTAACAATGCAAGATATCACTGCTTTTGGAAGAGTCTGAGTAATTTTTGTTTATCAAAATAAGTTTCTGAATTTGGAGGATTAAATGATGCATAATTTGAGAAAAAGGTTTGCTTATGCTTCTAGTTCCTATAGAGGCCCAAACGAAGTCCTGGTCCAGTAAATGGAAAAAAGGAAACAAGGAAATGACAGCCTTGCCACTCAAGCACTGATTTCTGGTTTGCTCAAGCACTGGATTCTGTTCTGCTGTGTTCTCCCGTGCACTGCTAGCCTGAATTATCATTACACCTGCAGCCTCAATTTTTGTATTTTCTGGGGTTTGATGGATTTATTGCAGGATACAATAGCACAGTGAAATACTCAGCAAGATGCATGTGATGAGACAATAAAGGAAAAACAAACTTTTGCTCCTCTGCAGAAAGAACTTGTTTCTTAGTTTCTTACTTACTAGAGCATTTCTTCTAAGTGACAAACAGGAAAGACTGGCAGACTCAAATTAGAGGTTAAGCAAAGTGTAGCTGAGAAGAACAAGAGTCAACTACCTAAGTTTAAAAATAGAAATAGAATGAAGCTAGCAACCTGAGGGAATTGACATGTAGCAGATTATGAGGAAATTGGAAGGGTTCTTTTATTACAGTTAAAACACAGAAGAAATGAAAAAAAGTGCCTGCTTTACCAGGTTCCAGTTCTGCCTTCAGCCAAGCAGAAAAGCTCGAAGTATCAAACCAATTAAGATTAAAATGAAACTTGAAGGCAAATAGAGATGGTCCATTCCCTGATTTCCTTTTTTGTGTACTGCAACAGATGGGATGTATTCCTTCCTCACAAGATGGCCTATTAAAAGGTTAATGTGCACTAAATTTTTAGAATTAAAGCAAGGCTAAACAGCGTTTTCATTACAATTAACTTTAAAAGTTTGGTTATTTTTCAAATTAGAGTCCCTGGTCCAACTTTTTCATTTGCAAACCAATTCTGATTGAATATTGACATGAGAGGCAGAAAAAGTATTCCAAGCACTAGTAAGAGGGAAAAACAGGATAGATACTGCAACAGAAGAAATGGAATATTCACCTGCAGTTAGAAGATGCCAAGGTGTGTTGGACTTGTTCACTTTAAGGCTTGAATGTACTCTTCTGTTCTGCTCTTGGTAAAGACTGCTCAGATTTCACAGAAGTAATTATATTCATTGCAGTACAGCTCAGCAAACTTCTGAAATTGGTAATTTCTAGATACAGTCAAACAACAGAATTCTTTCCTGTGGAAAATTGCCTTTTTGATGAAAATCCTAAAGCTTTTGTTATCTGACAAAAAATTTAAAATTTGAGGAAAGCAGACACTGGTTTAATTTAATGAAAACCTAAGTTCCTACACAAGAAATTTCACAGAAAATATTTGGCAGACCCCAATCATTTCTTTCTTGCCTTATTTCCTTCCTGTGACCTGTTACTGAGAAAGATGCAAGCAGATGCAATCTGGAGTATTTAGGTTCCCTTAATCCACCTTGGTCTATTCAGGACAAGGTGTATCACGTTGTTTTCAGTAGTTCACAGCTTCTAGAAATAGAACCACAGAATCACAGAATCTTGGAAAGGTTTGGGTTGGAAGGGATCACAAAGATCACCTCATCTCAGCCCCTCTGCCACGGGAAGGGACAATTTGCACTAGACCAGGTTGCTCAATGCCCCATCCAACCTGGCCTTGAACTCTTTCAGGAATGAGACATAAAATATAAATTAAAATATAAATACATAACAGCCAGAAAGCTTTTTTTTTTTTTTTCCCTCATAGATTCCTGGTGCTTTCAGGGAAAAAAAAAACAACTCCTTGTACTCTAAATTTAATTTAGATATAGAAGCAACACACTTCAGAGCTGCTTTCAGGAAGACCTTGACTGGAATGGCTCAAGATGCAGTTATATGTTTTATATCTTTTCTCCTAATTAAAAAAATCTTCAGTATGAAAATAGTGCATCCACATGATTGAGGCTGGTTTCTGAGGAGGAATATGATGTCAATATCTGGTTTAATTTTAAGAAATGGACTCTTATTCCATAATAATATTAATTTAAGGCAGATTATCTAAACCTTCAAGACAGTTCTTTTTTATATACCTTTACTCAGTGCAACTGAACAGGTGGCACACTGAGAGTCAGTAATGGCCCATGTATAGCTACAAAGCCTAAGTGGCAATAATGCTATACAAAAAATGAAGTAAAACTGATAATGTGTTTAGGGGATAATGTCCAGTGTAAGTCCCCCACCAGTTATCTTTTCCTTCACAGTGGAGTCCTAAATCAATTTCTAATGTATGAAATGTACAATCAGTTTAGTTTCCCTTAGTGCTGCTTTAATTGCTGTCATTCCTGGGGGGGGAAAACACAAAACAACATAAGCAACCAAGAAAAATCAGTATTAAAGAAAGAATAGACAGTCAGAATTCCCATCTGAAATGTAGATGGTGTTTAAGTCCAAAACCTGACTTGAATTTTACACCTAAAATCAAGAGTTAGCTCTTTTCTGTACTCCTACTTCATGTATAGAGAGGAATGAATATAGACTAATCTAAATTGTAATTTCATAGGTTGTTTATACTGCATAAATAAGGTACAGCAGCTGTTTGAAAGGCAAATTGAACTAAAAGGTCTCTGGATTGAATCCTAAAGTATTTATATTCAGTTTTTCACATTGTGTTCTGTTTTCAAAACCATTGCTGAATTTGTTAAATCACTGGTGTGCTTGTTAAAGAAAATAATATTCCATGAATGCTGGCTACCCTTAGACTATCTCCTTGAGTCTAAACGTTTGTAGCTAAATACAAAACCTTTGACATAGCTGTCTTTACTGAACCAAAACAAACTGCAGTGTATTCTTGTTTAAACTCCATCAGCCATGATGATTATACTGTATTTGTAATGAAGCAAGGCCTCCCAATAACACTACGAGGACACATTTCATAGTGTGTAATGGGTTTTACTGTATATATGATTTCACATGTCATTAGTCAGACTTTTCAAACGTGTTCCAAGTAGCTTATGGAAAAAACACTAACACGCTGAAACAAGATTATTAGCAAAATCAATGTCCCTGAGTGGGCAATTTATTTTTTTTTCTACTTGCTGTTGGTGACTACTCTAGCAAGACCAGAAGAGCAGCTTTAAACTGAAAGAGGGTAAATTTAGATTAGATATTAGGAAGAAATTATTTCCTATCTGGGTGATTAGACACTGGCACAGGTTTCCCAGAGGTTGTCCCATCCCTGCAAGTGTTCAATACCAGGTTGGATGGAGCTCTGAGCAATCTGGTCTAGTGGAAGGTGTCCCTGCCCATAGCAGGGGATTGGAATTAGATGATCTTTAAGGTCTCTTTTCACCCAAACTATTCTATGATTCTATGAATATAATTTTAATATATTGTAGTTCTGAACCAAAAAAAATCACAGCTTTTTTTCAGAAGCTGTGTTAGGGGTTTATTGAAGTTTTATTCAAGTTTTTTCTCTTTCATGGAACACCTTTCACACAAAAATTTCTTATTCTTACTAGCCTCAGGACCACAGACTTTAAGCAAGGAAGATAATTAATTAAGCTCATGCCAGGTTCTTCTTATCCTACATCCCTGTCTTCCCAGTGAATTCAAACAGACCAGACCTGTACCTACCTTGTGAACTGTTCACTTTTTTTTGAGCTATTTCCTTCCCGTGACCTAAATTTCCCCATCCCAGTTGCTCAACAGCATTACTTCAACAGCAGGCACAGTGTCCAATTCTTCTGCCTTTCCTTCTCCTCCAGCTCCCCAGGAAAGACCCCGGAGTGGGAGTGATTGGAGTATCCATAGTGTAGGGTGATTTAACATCTCGGAAGGGTGTGAGGGTTCTCCCCATCAGAGTATGAGATAATGTGAGGACTGGGGTCCCTTGGAAAAATTAGAGAGAAAGTCTGCTCTGGAATAAGGACATAGAGCTGTCTGGGGCTGGATTTCTGCAACTTCTCATTCTCGTGACAGAGAAAATATAGAAAGAAAATCAAATCAGGCGGACTTTTGGTCAGAATTTCCTGCCCTAAGGAAGCATTTCTAGGTAGTATTTTCATCTGTCTGTCTTTGAGGAAAGCAGAACTGAATTCTCAGAGGCTGTGGAGGTGGGAATTGGAGAAGGCAGGTAGGCAGGTGAGTAACACTTTCAGTGACAAGGAGCTGGGTTGAGATGATTTAGGAGATCTGAGACAAGGAGAGACAAAAGCTGTGTTTATTTTTTATTGGTAACCATTGTAATGCCACCAAGACCAGTGAAAATAAGGAATTTGAGTGCAGTGCTCACAGCTATTTATCTGATTACGTGTAATCCTTATTAGAAATGGTGACTTTAGACTCTTGTGATAATTATCTATGAGCAACCATTCAATTTTGTGATTGTATATGTGATATGATACAGTGCTGATGGATGTGCCCCTTGGGGGACTGAAACGCTATTATTTAGTGTTTGTTTAGAAACATTCACTCTTTACAGGTGTAGATATGTCATTAAGTCCCTTAAATATTCTAATTATCTCTAGAAACTCTGGAACTTAAGTGTTTTTTCCTCCCTCTCCATTTGGACAGATATTAGTAACCAACTTCAGTAGTACAGGAAGGAGGTAAAAAGGGAGTTAGAAAATCTTTGACTGAAAAGGATGTTGTTATGGTTATATCCTTGTCTTGCAAGAATTTTTGTTCTTGCTGAACTTCATTCATATGAGCAATCCCATTTTTATGCTCACAGCCAAGAAATGAAATTAGGGTAGTGTTTTATTATTTAAAAATTAAGGGCTTGGAGTTGTTTTAAAAAGTTTCCTCTGTGTGTGAACAGAAAAATATCAAGGAGTAAAAGTTAAAAGCAGAGGGGAAGAGCATTTCATCTTTCCATTCACTTTATCTGGAGCAGTCAATTCAAAAATTGGAAAGTTTAAGAAAAAGGAAATAAGTTGTTTTTGCAGTTTTCCACAAGAATAATGGCGTGGACATCACTTGAGATAAAAACACTATCTCACTAAGCAAAAGTTTGAACAGCTTTGCTCTGAGATACAGTGTGAGACTTTTCCCTTTATCAGAATGATTATAAAAAGCAAAAGATATATTGGTTTGAGTTTGGACATTTTGTGGAAAAAAAAAATCCTTATGGTGTTATATAAAATTCATTTAATTTCAGACCTGTATTGCTCATTTACACTTTGGGGGTCAATATGGAAAGATGCTGCAAAATGGATTTTTTTTCAGGAGTGATCCTTGTTGCTCAGGGTAATCATTTGCTCTGCTCTGACCTCTCTGTCCTCTATTAATATGAACATAAATAAAACTTAATAACACATGCTTCAATTTATTCTGAAAAAATCTACACCAGCACTGGTGAGTTGCTCTCTGAGCTTTTCTATTTCTTTCCAATGACTACAGAGAAATCCAGAAATGAACTGTGAACAGACAGGGTCTGCATGTGCTGACCAACTTTGGATCTTAAGAGGTCAGATATTAATCAGAGTTCACACCTCTTTATTTGGAAGGACACAGTTCTTTTACTGGGCCTGTCCATGATCCTGACACTTATAACACCAGGGCATTTGTCTTGACCCTTCTAAAATGTTCAATTTTTCTTGCCAGCACTAGAAATTTGTTGAGCTGTGTGATCCTTGCTAAATGTTTTACTCTGCTTTTTAAGCTGTAGCATTAATAGCAGGCATCTTGCTTGGGTTCTATCCTTTTGCATGCTATTTGTGTCTCTTTGACAGGATTAAAAGAATGAATAAAACTTGTGTCTGTCTTCTAGCTGCACACACAAATGGTCACTGCTTGAGTCAATTTCCAAATTCTTTATGGCATTTGAAATGCCTGAGGTTATTTTACCTTTCCTGCAGCTCTTCATTCTCTTTTTTTATTTGTCACCTCTGTGCCAATATATCAATATCCTAAGATGCCTCAAGTAGTTTCAGTTTTAGTTTTCAGTTCTATACACCAAAAACAGTCATGTTGAGAGTCATATGCTTAAATATGTGTGTCTAGATGCTGGCTCCTGGCTGTTTCGAGTAGGTTTTCATTATCACAGAATCACAGAATCATGGAATATGCTGAGCTGGCAGGGACCCACAGATTTCAGCACATGGCAGCTGATTTACCCCTGCAGAACTGAAAGGTGCTCTGTGCTGTCTGCTCTGATCCCCTATAGGATCAGCAATCAGAACACAAAAACTACAGGAAACTTGCACCACTCCAGCCGAGTTAAAACTCTGCCTGCAGACAAATCCCTAAATTCCAATCAATTTTTTTGGGGTTGAAGTATTTCAAGAAGACTCCAAGAGAAGAAATTTTTGGTGGAAAAGCAATCTATTGGGTTTTATGGGACAAGATTTACTCCTGTCCAGTATCTTCCAGGAGGCTGAACCTTACCAATACTTGGGTGTTTGACACTAGGGAAATATCCAGTCATCTCGATGGCAGGAAACAAGGATCTTTTGAAAAATATGTGGCCAATCTTTGGTGCAATTCAGTTACTTGGACATGGGTGTCTATTTCCACCTAAACCAAATACAAGCTCCCAAATATCCACCCCTGTGCTGTGGCAGCTGGACACCAGGTGGGACCCCATAGGGTTTCTCAAATGGAATGATGTGCCTACTCCCAGGAAAAGGGATCACCTCCTCTAAGTCTTCAGGTAAATAAAATTAACAGTGGGAGAATTTGGAGACAGGAGAATTTTTAATTCATTCTGTTTATCACTTATAATATAAATATAGCTTAACAAGGCAAACAAAAGAGAGTGCCTCTCTCCCATTATCTTTTTATATTCTGGGAAAAAAAGACAATGCACAAAAAGTGTCTAAAATTGAGCAGCTTATGGTTATGTTGCTATAGTTACAGGATGATCAGAGGCTTTGCTAAGCCAGAAAAAGAAATGAGCAGTTTCAAATAGTTTTGCACCTAGTCCCTGCAGATAGTGCTACATTTCCAAGTATACAGTTTTGATCTGCTTCGCATTGGTGAAATGCAAAGAAGCCATTTGTCTCCAAAAATTTCTTATGAATAAAAAAAACCCTTTGCATTTTGCATCTGAGAAATTTCATGTATATTTCAAATAGGAAAAACAGTTTCTATTAATAGACATGGTCAGAAAATGTTTGTGGTTTTTTTTTCCTTAGAATATTTCCTTTTATCCATTTTTCTTTACAAAATGAAGCACCTAACTTTTTGTGTTAAAAATAAAAAAAACTTCTGCTTTCAAGCAATATCTGTTATCTATGTACATTAATCTATATCATCCTTCAATTAAACACTTAGCTTACTCAAGAATAAATACACCCATGTGAAATGGTCAGTTCAAAAATGGAAAACAACACCACATTTGTTCCTAGAAAAAAAAATCATGAAAATATTAACATTATTCCTTTTGAAAAATAATTTCATTTTAGGTTATAGGTAAAAATGCTCTCTCAGAGATGTAATTTCTAGAGATTACGAAAGAGCTTGGGAAGTTCTGCTGGTAATCTGTACAGATAAAGCTGAATTTGTCTGTGCCTGAAATTTTATTTCCTTTTTATAAAAATTTTGAAGTTTGCTTTGGCATAATGTTTTGCTGAATGAATGAAAAGCTTTCGTACCTGAATATGATCCCTAAAGAAGACTAAACATTAGCAAATAATTTTCCTGATTTTCCCAACCCCTCTTCAATGCATTTTCAGTCAGGAAATGAAACACCTGCTTCTCCTAAACTTGCCCATCTTTCATTTTATATGGGAGAGTGTGGTGCAAACCTTCTATTATTTCTCCTTAATTTATTCTGTTGTAAGTGTATCCTGCCACCCTCTCAAAGGGTCCACTGTAAATTAAAATTTGTGCACTTTTATAAAAATGGCTGCTTCATACTGAAATCAGTAATGTGGCAAAGGGAGTCCACTCAGGCTTCGAAGAGCTTGGTTTTAAAGTGAAGAAAAGACTTGAGCTTAAATCAAGGAGATTACCTAGAGCTCATCTATCAGGACCTGACCATTCAAAGCACCCCAAACGGGGTGTGAAGGATGATTTTGATGCAGTTCACTTCCCTTTCCACATATCTCTTGGGCATGGGCCTTGCAGGCTTCTGCAGGCTGATGTTTTGAGCGGGGGGCTGGACCATATGGCCTCCAGAGATCCCCTCTGCTCAAATTATTCTGTGATGCATCCTGCTTCTCAGATATTCCAGACCTTGTGGGTCAGCACAATCAGAATTCTTCCCTGTCTCTGAACTTTGAAGTTTTACTGACCTGTCCTACCTGCCAGTGGTGGGGAAATCATTGATCATCCCAATCAGAACCAACCACTTTTGAGGGAGCTGAACTGGGCTTCAGATTTGCATTGACTAAAAAGAATCAAATTCTCATACGGAGAGCTTAGGCTCATTAATCACTTGTGAGAACTTAATTGATACGCATCTACCTGTAGATATCTCAGCTGTAGACTGAAACACAGAGTTTCAATGTCAGTAAGAAGTTAATTACTTGATCTTTCTTTAAAAGTTGACAAAGATCTGAGATAAGATTCATTTTACCTCAGTGTAGACATCTGAAGTAGTTCAGAAGAATCATTCCCTGGAAGTGATTCTCTTACTCTCATAGGATACTTGGATTAATTTGAGATATCTCAGGGAGAACTTTGGGGTCTCCTGGTTCTTCTCCAGAAGGCCACTGGTCTCCCACGGGTCCAATGTCAGATTTACTGGCCCTGGGGGGTCATAACTGCATTTAGTACAATTTGTTGCATAAATATAGGTCACTTCCTCTCACCAGTTAGGAGTCCTACAAGATAAAGTACAGACATGCAAAATATATTCAGTTTTAGCACCCTGCATATCCCGAACTACTGAAGACAGGAACAGACAGAGACCAAGAGGAGAAGAGCAGCTGAGGAGTTGTCAAAGAAAATGCACAATGGTTTGCTGGTGTGATAATCACTTACCCCACAGAGTTTCTAAAGACTTTTGAATGGAAAACTGATGCTACTCGTTATGCATGCATTGCAGATTTACCATTAGCCCAGTAATTTTTCTAGCATAGAAAAATATCTCCAAGGTAATTCATGTTTTAAAGGAGCTACAAGAAACTCTACAAGAGTCACCAACGTGATAATGTGACTTTGAGGTGGGGGAAGAGAAATGCCTGTCTTGTTATGGATAGAGGTTATTTGCTCCATGTAAATTAGATGTTTCAAGATACCTGTACTGATCTCTTGGCACAAAGAGAGTTAACTATGACATTTGCAAAAATGTGATTTTGCCACACAAACGTATTTCTGCATGAAAATCAATTCAATTTCTTTTGTGTAAGTTTGCTTTTTTATTAAATTGAGAAAAAATAGAGGTGAAACAGAACTGCATAGGGTTACACACTGCCACTGCTAAATCAGTTTGTACAGGACTGGGTTATAGTTATGGTAGTTCTTCTGAAGATAACTACTCAATTTAATCAAAGATTATATGGAAACGCCACAATAATAATTTTGAAATAATAGACGTGTGTGTGTCATCCAAAATAATGCCCAAATTGTTCTGTTGGGCTATAATTTCTTAGCAGCAGTTCTCCCATTTTGCAAACCTGCTATTTATGAGAGAATTAAACAGCATCATCAGATGGCTTAACTGACTCTGAAATTGTAGTATGAGGAAAAAAGAGGGAGTGAAGTGTCAGACCATCAATTGAAACATTACTCTAGCAATGTCCGAGGTGATCAGAGAACAAATAAAACCCCACACTCCCACCCGAAACTACCAATTAGGGAAGAACGACTCATCCATTATCATGAGCAAATTAGACTATAAAATTCCACTAGAGATTATTTAAAATTTGATTTTGTTTGTTTGTTTATTCTGGCTGGTGCAAGTTACTCTGTTGACAGAGTTATTTTTTCTTTCACCAGTTCTTTTCCTTCTTCTTCTTCTTAAGTGAACTTCAGAATGCTGGAGTAAAAAGAGATGGAGTCACAAAGGTGTTTAGGCTCCTGATTCTAGTTAGGATTTTAGATACCAAATATATCTAATATCCCATAAAATCCATCCCCAAAAGTTCATGTTTGCTGATAGTTCTGCATAACGTTAATTATTGTACAGAAGAACAGTCCAAGCCCAAAAAGTAGATGAATGAAAAATGAGAAATGAGCATCGTAACTGATGCTCTGAGTGAGACCTGACTTTGTAATTAAGAGCAGATAGCAATAATCATACAGCATGTGCTCTATGGGTGTATTTTAAATTTATTTCAGATAAATTATACAAGTACAAGAATTAGGTTCTGTTTCAATAACCTACCTACTGGTACCCTTGGCTATCCAAAATACATTAAGGTATGTCCAGTTCAACTGCTTCCCCTCATCCTCTCCTAATTTTGCTAGAAGTTACTCAGCCCTGCCACACCTTTGTTAAAACAAACATTAAAAATAAAGCAAAACACCACAAAACCCCAATCTGTGTTTCTGAAAAATTGTGAGCTGACTCCGCTCTGTTATACAGTATAATGACAAAATAACTCTATTGGATTCTCTAACAAAATGTACCCTCACCAGCATAAAATTGACAGACTAAGATACATTTATGGCAACTAATACTATAAAACCTGGACACTTCACATGCTTTATGATATCCCACAGAGGCAAAGAAGGAAGAGTTATTTGACAACTGGGAGTAAGAGGCACAGAAGGGCAAAATGACTTATCTAGGATAACATAAAACACCTGTGACAGAGAAAGAAGCTAAATCTGTCCCCCCTAATTTCCAGGCTTATACTCTAACCACTGGATAATCCTTCCTGCTCCACGCCTGAAATCTTGGTGCTCTCATTGATTTTGCATATTATTTAAAGAAATATTTTCAGAAACGCACAGTTTAGATGTTGGCTGAAGTGTCTGTCCCCTGAAATGAAATAAAAAAGTACAAGCCCCCAGCATGTACTGATAAATGGGCTTGTTCCTCCCTGTGTGCTGGACTTTTCATTCCCCTTTGCTGAACTTCATCACTTTCCTGCTGGCCCCTTTTTACAGCTTATTAAAAAGGTAATATAATAATTTCATCTGTCGGCCACTCCTTCCAGGTTTATACCATCTGCAAGCTGGCTGAGGATTCACTCTTGCCCATCATCCAGGTCATAAATGAAAGTATTAAAATTATCGCCCAAATATTGCAGTTAGGAGCACATCACCAGTGACTAATCTTCCTCTCATTTCAGTTCTCATGTTCTATTTTTTTTCAAATCCAGACATCTAAAATGTAGTTGTTTTATCAGGGAGATGGTCCATGTTTCCTGTAAAGCCCTAGAAGCAGCAGAGAAAGATTTGTGTCATACTGAAAGACAGGTCTCTGCCCTATCCTGTTTCTTTTCATTGACTGTACCTGAAGCCTTGATTACTGTGGTTAGACAGCTGGATTTTAGAAAATTCTGCTGGGTTAGATGAATGTCACCCTTCTTTAAAGAATTAAATTGAGCTATCACTAGAAGAACAGATTGAGAATGTTCCACATCAAAATACCTCAGGAGCAAAGCACTCATCAGCATTTAACTCTGATTTGAAGTGGGCATAATCAGCGCCCACTCTGACTGGATTTCCACATGGAGTTTGGAAAGGCTTACTAACAAAAGTTCTTGTGAAATGAACTCATTTTTCTGACAATTTTAAGACAGAAAAAAAGAAAAAAAAAAAAAAACAAAACAAAAAACAACTCCCCAAAAAACTTTCATTGTCAAAAAGTCACCATCTCCTAGGAAAATGCATCCCAAGGTATTCTGCTTGGCAAGTCAGTATTTTCTGCAGGAAATGCATAGTGACTGCTCCAGGTACCTTGCTCCTTGGCTGTCACTGGCTATATCACAAGTCAAGAATTCACATTTCAAAATCAATGACTTAATCCCTGTGAATCCTCCCTCCATGGTTGCTGATAAGAATTGTGACCAGCAGCTCAAACAAAGGACCAGCAGTTTGTGTGAAACACCCCTGTTTGAGACATTGCAGCAGAAGGGGAAAGTACAGCAAAACCCAGGTGTGCCTTGCATTATGCAGAGTTTCAGCTCTAAATAAACAAGCCAAAAATAAAACAAAATGAAAAACAAAGCCCAACCAAAATGGAATTTGCGAACATCCCAAAGAAATACGCTGTAGAAAGTTGGATATATTTGAGATAAACAACATATGGGATTCTCAGGTGGTGTGAAAGATAAAAATGTGAATTTAGAAATGCTTGGAGTTTTGTAACTGAAGTAAAAGTGTTACTGTTGGAATTCAGCAACAGATAGTCCAAAAGCCTGTTTGCAGCTTTTGGGAGCACAGCTGCTTTACAACTTCTCATACAGTTTCAGTAGAAAGCTAGAAACTTTTCTTTGTCTTTAAAATAAATTCAAGCTTCTGCTGGTCAGAAAAGCTGTAAATATCCCTAGCTGTGCATGGTTAAAGCACTGGTTAGGACTGTATTGTTTCCATGCAAAAAATAGAATTATGTTGGGTTACCTTCATTTGGAATCTACTTAGTACAAAATTAGAGAAGAGAAAAGTTGAGGAGTCTTTTAAGAGACATATTTTGTGCTTATATCTGAAATTTTCTTATTTTTCTCAACAGCAAGGTCTTGGAGGTTTAAAAGTGTGGTATAAAGAAAACCCAGCCATGTGAGTTTCACAGCTGGAACTCAGTTTTGTTTCTAGTTTTAACCCTCTTGTGCTACCAAACTGCATAAATAAAGTCTGTGATAACCTTCAACGGTGTTTAGGAATTTTAGTTTCATTTTTGGAACAGTGTGCATCCTGATGCTTTCTGACTATCTTCCCCTATGTTTTACTTCATCGTGGTCAGATGGAGGAGAAAATTGGATCTCAGGGAGTTACCTATGAACAGAATTACACTAAGGACTAAAATCACCTGAATATCCCTTCCTTGGGAAGCGCAAAAATCTGAAAAATATATTTTTTTAATTGCATAAATAAATGTATTTCTCCTATTTCTTCGTTCTGAAAAATATCATAACAAAGAAAGGTAATAGATTCTCATGATTGGTTAACAAGAGCAGAGCATCATGCTCAGAGATAAAGAAAGAAGAAAAGCTGAACAGAAGGACAAAAGGATCTGGTTGTTTTTTGCTTCTTTTTTCTAATTTTTTGAGCAGCTCAGGAAGCAAAAGAAAAAGTCTACTGTTGGGAGAACATGACTTCAGCTCACCCTCATAATTAGACAGAAAAACGATGTGCAGGAGAACAATCAGGGTCTTGATGAAAGTTCAAGGAAAGATCAGAAAGAAAATGAGCCTGGAAGAAAAGCTTTTACTTTTGTTGTTGTTGTTGTTGCATTTTGTCTCATCTAATCTTGGATTTTTCTACAGGTAATTAAAGCAACCAGCAGGCTCTTGAGGCCCTTTGTGAAGACTGAGGAGTGTGGGTGATATTTTCACCTTAGCTGGTAAGTTGGAACCACTACACAGTGATAGGGGAGAAATGGGCATTTTAGGGCCTGGTTCCCCTGTTCTGATGGGAAGAATGAGATAAATAATGCTCTAGAAATAAGAATTTTTTTTCTTATTGACTGCAAAAGAAATCCAGATATTTAAATCGGAAAGAAGGGTGAAGACTTTCATGTTGAGGCATAAAGAATATCAAAGACATTGATGTAGTTGGGATGCTGGGGCAGTGGTGGCCTGAGTTCTGTGAGGTCTGTTACTGTGAAAGATGAGGAACAGGAGGGCTGTGCCTGTGGAAGAAAAGAACTAGTAATAAAAAAATTATAAGCCTGAAGCTTCCTTTAAGCAAGGAAACTGAAGAGAAGCTAAATATAAAGTGGGGATGGTTCAGACAAGGAGAAGAGGTGTTATTGTCACCATGTAGAAAGGTTTACACATAAATACGTATTTTTCAATGTTTTTCTTATCATGGTGGTCCATATTTCAAAGAGGGAAAACAAAAACACACTGCTTCAGAGTTGAAGCATTAGGTAAGGTAAAAATATGGACAGAACATCTAGTGTCCAAGAACTAAAGAAATTTGATAACTCTCAAGTGTCTTTGAGGAAAATCAAATACGCAAAAGAAAACCACAAAGGATTTGTCTATCTGTGTGTGCTAATGTTGAACAGATGCTGGTACTTGCAGGAGTGTTATGAGAATTAATTAATGACTGCTGGTAAAAGCAAGCCAAGGAAGCAGGTTTTTTCCATATGATGAACATATTGGGAAAGAGGCAATTTTCCCTTTGTTAGCTTTATAGTAGATAAGTGAAACACATTCTTGGTCATGAAGACAAGCAAAAGGCTTTTAAATATATTCACAATAAAATCTGAAAGTAATTTGGTCATAATTCATGAGTGATATAATATCCTGAGTTTGAAGGGACACACAGGGATCATCAAAGTCCAGCTCCTGACCCTGTACAAGACAGCTCCAAGAAACAACAAAATAAAATTAGCCCATGTATTTGTAAATAATCTGTTGCTTAATAATACCATTGCTTCATGTCTGAGAGCAGTGAGAATCTTCTGTTCTGTGCCTGGAACCCCTTTGTCTCATAGAAGTCTTGTACTTTGTGAGGGTCACTTTGTTCTACCACAATATGAAGAATAATTGGCAATGGGTCTAAATTCATTGCTTCGACACTTTGATAATTTGGAAATATAAAACTCCCCTGAACCAAGAAAAATCAGCTATGAGACAGAGACAGTTTAAGGTCGGTGTGCACATCCTAATGTGTGTTGTGTTTGCACATAATCCCTGTTTTGGCCATCCGTGAGCTTTAGCCCTGCTGTTGATAACAGGAATAATGGTGACACTTTTACAGCTCTCCTTGTAACTTTCTGTCTACTCTAAAGTCAGAGTGACACAATATAAAGAGGCATGAATAATACTAATTTTGTGTTTATTCAGCACATAATACCTGTTTGCCATTCTTTTTCTGAATCACAGAACCATTAAGGCTGGAAGAGACCTCTAAGAGAATTGAGCGTCGAGTTCAACCATTAACCCAAACCCAAACTAAGCCAAGCCTCCAAGTGTCACATCTACACATTTTTTGAACACTTCCAGGGATAGTGGTTCCATCACTCCCCTGGTCAGCCTGTCACAATATTTGACAACTCCTTCAGCGAAGAAATTTTCTGTAATATCCAATCTAAATCTCTCCTGGTGCAACTGGAGGCTGTTTGCTCTCGTCCTGTTGTTTGTTCCCTGGCAGGAGGCTGACCCTCCCCTGGCCTCACCCTCCTGTCAGGGAGCTGAAAGAGCCACAGGGTCCCCCCTGAGCCTCCTTTTCTCCAGGCTGAGCCCCTTTCCCAGCTCCCTCAGCCTCTCCTGGGGCTCCAGCCCCTTCCCCAGCTCTGTTCCCTTCTCTGGACTCACTCCAGCCCCTCAGGGTCTGTCTTGTGGGGAGGGTTCCAGACCCCAGTGGAAGCCAAGTGATGAAGAGGAAGATGAAGCAGCACCCTTGATGTTGGCACCCAGGCAGAAACTGCACCAGATTGCAGCAGAGTAAACTGGGGCTGACCCTGATGCTTTGGACCCAACCCAGATCCAAAAAGTCTGTTTTGTGGAGCAATTGGCACTAAATGTATTTGGTAAATATATGAATGTTTAGGCTCCGGAGAACAATTGATAGAATTGCTTCTGAATGTCTTCCACTTCCCTTTTTTATTCCCATGGCAATTCAATGTGAAGTTTCATGGACGATGTACTGATCTAAGAGAAGGAATAAATTATGGAATTCAAAGCATTTGCTAATTGTTGGAACTGCAGAGAGATTTCTTTTGCCATGGAATGTGATATATTTATAAAAACATAAAATTACTTTTCCCAGTAGTGTTATTGCACGACCTTTTAACCGTCATTGCACAGGATAAATATTCTTTTTACTATTAATGAATAACAAGACTTGCTAAAGCCTTCCATGCAGTGACTTTTAATTCTCCTGCTGGCAAGAAAGCCTCCTCAGGAAACCCTCCTTTATTTAGATGCATGTAACACTTTGACCCTTCTTTCTGTCTTTAGGTCCTTAACAGCACCATCAGAAGTGGTTCAAAATCACACTCTGATTCCATTTAAAGTCAAAAGGACTGCAAAGGCTTGTGCTGAATGGTCATTGTCACACATGCATTATAATAAGAAAAAAAAATATATAAGAATCAAAGAAAATCAAGCAAAAAGAAAGATCTAGTATAAGTCTTGTTAATTCCTCAGTTCAAATGGAAGTTTAGTGACTTCTGTTATTTCTCACATTCTGTGTTTCTGACCAAGTTTTTAAAGCAACCTGCAACTGAGATTCCACATGTATTGAAATAATAACTTATTTCAGTATTAGCCTTTCTAATGTTGAGGTTCTTTCTTAACATTTAACCTGAACCACGTTTAACCTTCTTGTCTTATTGCAAACTCTTTCCTCTTTGTGGTGTCTATACTGGAGTACCCATTACAAATCAAAACAAAAAAGTATTGCATTCTCTTTCCCTTTTCAACAATCTTTCATACATCCAAAGACACTTCTGCTAAGCATATTCTGTTTCTTCAGTCTTTCCTCATCATTTCTGTTTTCTAGATTGCTAATTTTGTTTTTTTTTTTTTTTTTTGTTTTGTTTTTTTTTTTAAATCTGAAAAGCTCCAGTAGATATCCTTTTTAAAGTTTAATGTTCAACTATATACATTATATTCCATCGGACAAATCATGGGGACATTATTTCCCTTTTATATTAAAAAAAAATATAATTGGTGATTTAGTTAAGCAAAAATCCAAATGTTAAAATAAAAAAAAAATTCCATTTTGATGAGACTGAAAAGCACTGTTTCAGCTTTTTGCCTCAGCATCATATTTTTGAAGGTGGATTTTTTTGAAGATTGTGGGGATTTTGGCAACGCAGCATTTTGTCTAGTAAGAAAAAATTAAGTCACAAAATTTACAGTGGCTCTGAGCAATTTCAGGAACTCAAGAAATTAATTGACTAAATGTAAGGAGAAAAAGGGCATAAGTCCCCTGAGAATGACCACAAAGGAAGTTGAACCCTGAAGGGACATTTTGTTGCCTTCATGGTGAAAATTCTGATTTTAGTATTGGGTTTGTGTTTGCAGGAACAGAGTTCAGCAGCTCAGTTGCTGGGCAGCGATTTGGAACACTGAGAAAAAAGTTTCTCATTGCAGTTTCCCACCTCCATTTCCCTATGAAAACATTACAATTTACAGAAATTTACTATTATTTCTTGTCACATTCAGAACTTATTTTTCAAACTTCCTTCTGGCTTACAAGGGTGCACTTCTATTTATGTAAAAGCATAAGCCAGGGGCCTTAATAACAATTAATTTCCTTGAACATAAAGACAAATGTGGTGCCAGCCCCGAAGAGTTTACAATACACATTTAATACACCAGTCAATACTATTTTCAGTTGAGCTGATGTGCTCTAATAGTAATGTGATGTGTGATAAAAATCCCCTAAGGACAAAAAAAAAAAAGAAAAAATCACAGAGGGCTTTGGATTTTGTGCTGTCCATATAATTGATTTTTCCTTCCATTAGTCAGCCAGCTGAATATTTCCTTTAACCTCTGCTGCTGTTGTGTCTTGCATTGCTTGTTCTTTGAGGAGAATATTTCTGAACAAGGATTGCACACAATAAATGCTGAAAAGTTGAATATTTGTAATCCTGCAGGCTCCAGCAGAGTGTTCAGAAGCAAAGGAGGATGTTAACAGCCACGACAATGCTGAGTTCCTGCTCCACTAAAAGGACTATTCCCGAGTTTGTAATTGTCAATGAAGCAATTAGCGAGAGGTTTTTTTTGTTTTTTTTTCTTTTCTGGTAAAGTTCTTCTAAAGATTGAAATCTGTGCCCAGCATAAAAATAAAGAACCAGGTAATCAGGGACGTGGAGAAAGTACAAGGTTGCAGAACATCACTCCTATATAGGATGCTATTTGTTTATGGCCTTCACCCCTACATTACTCAGAAAAAGCTCTTTAGTGGGTGTGGACTGTGTTTAAATAGCACCTATGATGGCCTAATCTTTCAGTAAATAGCTGTCACTATAATAATGTGTTTGAAAATAGAATAGGGTTCTCAGGTTAGGGGTTGGATAAAGCAGACACAGAAGTAAAAAGAAAGGGAGAAAGATTTTCTCCAGAATAAGGAAAAAATGCCTTTTGGATCAATGCACAGTGTTGTATTTGATGGTAAAACACTCGTGTAGGTGTGTTTGAGTTCTTATCCCCCTTTCTACATAAGTTTTATTCAGTGAAAATGTATTTTTATCCCACATGCATGCATTCCTTCCTTTCTCATCTGCAAGCACATCCAGAGTCCAACTACACAGGTGGGTGATTTCAGTAGTCTTAAACTTCATTTTCCACTGAAATTACTATTAATAAAAAAATAATTTAAAAAAAAGCTTAAATTTAAATAATTAATAATAATAATCACTTCCGTCTTTATTGACTTAATTATCCTCAGGGTCTCAGAGACTTGACCTCAGGTTCATGAGGCCCATGGTGTTGATGGGCTTGAAAAGGGATGCAGGAGAAGGTGGTGGTGGGAATGTCCCCCGCAGCCCCTGCATAGAGAAATATGAGAAGTGGCTTTGACTCCTTGTGCCAGTGGACGTCTCTTGCCTAAAGGCTTCTTCAGTGTACAAAGGCTACAAAATCTGGGCTTTCACTTAATCCTCTTCTTCCAGCCCTGATTTCCAAGGACTGCTCCTGTGAAGAGCAGATCCATGCCCAAAGCTGCAGTTAAATCCTTGTGGGTCTGCAGTCAGTCCCTGCCTGCAGTGACACAGGAAAGTATTTCCAATCCACTAAAATCTATGCATTTTACACTTCCTATTGATCTTTTTGATTATATTCCCTTTCAGCTAAAAGAAAAGAGCCTGTCAAAGTGCCAGAAAATTCTTTGTTTCTGGAGTGCAGAAGAGCTTTCTAGAATAGAGGGCAGACTGACAGTTATCATTTCTTTTCCCTGCAGACAGAACTGATGATATTTCCCAGCATATCTTGGTGCTAGAGTGCTAAGGAAAAAAAAATCACAGCTGACTCCTGATAGCAGCAAAAAGGCGTAAGATATAAGGAAGTTCTGATAATTTAAGTGGTGAAGAGAGCAAACTGACAGGTTATCTTCATAGGGCCAGCAATGTGCATGGATATGATGAAGGAATTTAACTTGCTTCTGTCTTTGAATGCAGGATGATCAGCAAATGAAGGGAATGAGACCTAAAATTCATTACAACCTGCCTTATCTAAATGCCACGGTGGAAAATAATAACAAATTTGTTGCTTTTTTTGCTGACTGCTCACTAAGAATTATTAAGCACCACTGCTAGGCTGATTTCTGGCTTTGACCTCTTTTTAATAAATCGAGATCTTTGCAGCACATCACATTTTATCACAGTTCTGTTCTGAAACACGCTGTATCACCTGCCACTGGAGATAAGTTCTACTAAAAAGGAACTTATCTGTCCATTAGCAATGCCACCTGTAGCTTTTGACACTGGGTTCTAGCACAGGCAACATGCAAACATCAGTCAGATTTCCTTTTTCCTGTTTTGGATATATATTCTTATTAAAGCCAAATTCTACCATTCAAGAAAAAAATCAAATAGGACCAAGGGGAATGGTTTTAAACTGAAAGAATTTAGATTCTGGTTTATATTAGATATTAGGAAAATATGCTTTACTGTGAGGGTGGTAAGGCATAGGAACAAGTTGACCAGAGAAGCTGTGGCTGCCCCATCCCTGGAAGTGTTCAAGGCCAGGTTGGACAGGGCTTGGAGAAACCTGGGATAGTGGAAGGTGTCCCTGCCCATGGCAGGGTGTTGGAACAAGATGATCTTTAATGTTCCTTCCAATCCAAACCATTCTAGGATTCTATGACTGAAGCTCTTATTTTTCTCTGTGATCCTCTTCAGATTAACATCAGAAGAATTTCTGAATTAACTCATGTTTATTGTGCAGAATGGGGAGTATTGTGGAACATCTATTTTCACTTTCCATCTGGTAACTAATATACATTTGTATTTTGACAACTGAATACCTGAGGGGTATTTCAAAGTGGGAGTGAATGTACATTGCAAATAACTCCTGGTCACAGCCCAGGTTTTACACAGAAGCCATTAGATTGCATTTTCTCCCTGCTGTTCCTTCTAATTTCACCCAGATGTGAGACCCCAAGGTTCATCCTAAAAGGCTGAGACATTTAAATTAACACATCTCATCTTTCATAGAATTCCCTAACCAAAAGACCCTGTGTGGGCTGTCTGACTGCTGCTGGCTCTGAGGTACAATCTGCACAGTTTCCACACCAGGTTTTATCTGCAGACTGACAAAGGTTTGTGCCCTTGGAAAGAACCATTCCAGCCTGTGCTGCTCAGACTGATGAGTTTCCTGCACCTTCACTGCAAAGCCAGAAGTCACACTGATACTGTCTCAAAGCTCCAGACTGAATGTGAAAGTGTGAGAAATCCATCCTGCCCAGAACAGAAATTCAGGGGAAGGTCAGTTTGCATGTGGGGGGTAAATCTGGCCACACAGAGAATTAGCAGGCATGTGGAATATGTGCTGCAGGACTTAACTCTGCATGCTCAGTGCCACCACCTGTGGTACAAGATAAGCCAGAGTCTAATGGGATGGACCTTCAGAAAAGCTCAGAGCTTCTGCAGCCTGTTCATGGTTTACCCCAGAAGAAGGTACAAGGAGATGCCTGTGATCCGGGTTCCTTTCCCGCTGGGCTGTCTGCAGTCTCTCCAGCAGAAATTAAACACCCATAGCCCGTGGCAAAACCTTTTCAGGAGAGAATTCAACAGGACTTTGATGGGGTAAAGCAAACGGCAACACAGGCAGACATCAGCAAGGTGCAGTGGTTGCTGCAATCCATAGGTAGCCTTATTTTAGTATAAGACATGTCCCTCGTGGGAGAATATATCTTTTCTATGGATGGACCAAAATGAGCTTGCTGATCTTATAGACTTTTTCAATTTCAAAAAATTATGATTCTGTAATAACACTGGCAGCACCTACTGCCAACAAAATAATGCATCTCAGAACAGTCTTTATGGTTCAGCACTGAACAGAAGGGAGGAAAAATACACTGGAACAAAGAAACTCACTGTATTTGTGTTGCTGTGTATGTTAAGCTTTGCAACCATAACTATGATGGATACAAATTAGTGGTCTTTGCTTAATATTTATTATCATTTTGTCTGCCTGTGAAGAGCAGAAATGAGTGGTTGGATAGATCTTGCTTGAAAGAATGCCCAGTTGCTCTGGAGCTTCCTTTAAGCATTACTTTATTCTTCGTAAAATCCTGTTTTGGGTAATTTCCCCTCAGCAACAGCACAGCAGTGAATCATGAAAGAATGAAGAAGTGAAGGCTGATGCAGTGGTAAGGTTGAACCTTGATTTCCAGCTAAAGTTTCATTTTAGATACCACTCTCCATCAAGAGGCTCTGTTGTTTACTTTTAGGCAATTTGTTTCATGTCTCTCTGCTCCTTTTCCTCTATGTTGGTCAGGCTTGAATTTTCGGCAGTTGATCAACATGTCTCACTGGGCTCTGGTGAGAGAATCTCTGCAATACTGGCAGGACACCAATAAATAAATGTGTGCTGAACCAGAGCCTTGTTATCCTTTCCAGTGTTTATCTGAACGGGGGGTTTAACTGTTGAAAGGGAAAAATGCAGAGGTTATGAGTCCTGGGCAGACCAGAGTGGAAGGACACATTAAAAATCTGGAGAAACAGTTTGAATTTTGGTTCTTGGGGAGTTTCAGCACTAATAAAAACCAGTATAAGTTGCTTCACTTCTGGGTAGGAAATCAAATTCATATAACATAGAAGAAAATCGCTAGATAGTAGCATGAGAAAACAATACTGAAGTTGAAATTTTTCTAGGGTGAGGGTAAATGGTGTAACCCTGAAGCAGAAAAGGGCACATTCCCTTCTGGGCTGTTTTAATGGGATGGTTGTGTGTCAGTCTCAGGGGGTAACTGTTCTCATGGTCAGCTGGACTCTTGTTTACAGGGCATTGAATATAAAAGAAGAAGATCAAGAGAAGGACAACTAAAGATCTAGAAAGCTACTGCTGAGGAGCTAGGGTTGCTTTATCTAGAAAGGGGAATCTTGATTCAGTTGCCAAAATATGTCTGTCTAGGAAAACCAAAGTTGCCTTATGTCATTCCTAGCATCTGCAAAAGGCAGGCCAGTGTGAGGGAAGTGGAGACCAGGCAGGATCACTGAGGCATCTGAAATGGTGCCACATGTCTGTGCTTGGACAACCAAATCACCAGCCAGAGGGTAGAAAGGAAATATCAGAATATTTTAATTGCTAGGATATAGCTATTGTTGTTGTTATTATTATTATTATATATTTAGCCCTAGGCATCCATCGGAGAGTGAGTTGAACTGTTCTCCAGGATTTTTTCACTTCCTTGTCTAGATATCCATCCACAGACACCAAAACTTGGCTCTCTCGGTCTCAAGCTCATCTCCCTGCCGAGGTCTCACTCCAGTTGTGTGAGCCACCCTCTGTTCTGGTAGGGCATGGATCTCCCAGGGGTACAGTGTTATTTCTGTCAGACTTATGAAGGGCTTCTGACCACCTCAAATCTCTTCAGAGGGCACATAGAATGATCAAAAGCTTTGGGTTTGAAGGGATCTGCAAGATCTTCAGGTTCCAACCCCCCTGCCATTGTCAGGGACACCTCCCACTAGACCAGGTTGCTCATTTCTTCTAAGGACATTTTCCCAGGAAGAGAGTTTGTACCAAAGCCACGCTGAAAGCTGGGAATGATTTCTCTACCCAAAGTGAGAAATTGAGCCAATCTGTCACATTAGGCATTCACCTGTCTTCAGAGTATGAGTTTTTGGAATGACTAATAATGAATCAAATCCACCTGATAATGAACAGCTCATTTACTCATCACTGAGCCTGTTTCTCCACCCCAGCACCACTGAACAGGTTTTCACAGCACCAGCTCACACAGAGAATGGCTTTCAATCACTGCTGGAGACCAGCATGGATTTTTATTGATCCAGGAGTTGCATGTGAAACTATATGTCATGTAAGAGTTTTGATGAAAATATCAGAGCTGCTGTCACTCTGAACAGCACCAAAGGTTGGCCTGCTGATCTCTAATCAAAGTTTTTGGGTTTGCTTCTGTGACAAAGCCAGTAATTCAGAGTGAAAGTTCTCCACAGGGGCCAGTGTCATATCAATCTTATTTAACATCTACTTAAAGGTTATTCCTGCTATCTACAATCAGTACACAAGTTCAGCTGCTCAGACAGACTACATCTTGCACCCCTTAGCTCCTTGATCATGTCAGTGAATTATTCCTGTCATTTTCCTCACCTTTTCTCTCTACCTTTACTCTTGTCTGTCTTTAGACTTTGACTGTGTCACATTGAATTTAGCTTGAATTCCAGCTAGAGACAAAAAAAGCAAGTTTGCTTTGTGAAATGCCTCACACGATTTCAGGGTGTCAAAGGGGAAGATCGACATTTGCTTTCCAAGAGTGAAATGCCTGCATGAAGACAGCCCATCACTCCTGCATTCACTCCCCATCTTCCCCCTTATGCTTCTCAGGAAAAGTGATACTTCATGATAAATTTTGTCACCACTGAGTTTACTTGATAATTTCATTTTTGGAGAATGTTTTCCCAAGTCCAAAGATTAATATGGAGAGAAGGATGGAGTTGTTTGCTAGGGGGGATATGTTTACTGGCACTGCAAAGTGGAATGGAAAAAACATGAGAATTATGGTTTTCTTGCAGAAGTAAAGGCAGCGGTGTGTGGCCCAAGAAAATTTTCGAAGTATCTCAGTTGATCTGATTTAACAATTATTTGATTATCTGCACCCGTGCCTTTAGCTCAGGAGGAGGCTTTATAAAACTGTTTTTAAAATTTGAGTTATTGCCTCCATTAGGTTGGCTAAAAAGAACCAATTCATTACATTAGAGATTGTCACAACTGCACTGGTGTCTTATTCAACATGTACCAGACTAATATAAGGAAAGAATTACAAGTAAATATTGAAAGTTAAATTATGACCCCAGAGCTAACACAGCCACTAATTCAGTATAAGCATAATTCCCCCTATTTTCCAGGAAGAGAGTTATTCTTAAAGAAGCACATTTAACATTTGTTTCAACCTCCATGTTTTCATAGTTTCGTATAGTCNAATATTTTTATAAAATATACAAAAAAAAAAAAAAAAAAAAAAGAAGAGAGTATCCAACATGATAAAAAAGTCAACAAAATAACTTTTATTTTACTGTTTGTATGTAATGACTAATCAGCTCTATAAATTCCCACAGCTCTGCTATTCTAGGTACTGACAGGTTTTGCATGGGATGTACTGATCCTTATCAAGAGTGTGAATTCAAGTGAATAACTTATTATTATCAGAGGTGTTGATTTTATTCAGACTCTGCAGTAAAAAGTTTTCAGGAAATTTGTTAAGGCTGCATTTATATTCAAAACTCTTATTTTCAGAATTCTCTCAATCCAAAAAATGCTTAAAAATCCATGTTAGTCTCATAATGTGCAGTTCATCTCACCTAATATCTGGAAATCTAAAAAATAAATAACTACATCTGAGCAGGTCACCCTGACCTCTCTGGATAGTCAGTAATGAAAAATAGACATTTTCAGAGGATGATTCATAAAGTCTGTCTCATCTCCAGTTTTAAAATACTAGGACACCCTTTATTATTCCCTTTTTCTGTCCATTACATCCTTTGCTTGTGTAGGGTCAAATTCAAGTTTATAACTTACTATTAAGATGTCTCAGCTGCAGCAGGTGGATCCTAATTCCCAACAATTTATGAGTTATTAGGAAGTTTTACACATATAAAACCTAAACTTTGATCAGCAAGAACTTTAAGGGCTCCAAACTCTGAATTTAGACAGCAAAATCAACCAAAAAAAAAAAAAAAAGTCCAATAAATAATGCTGCTTCTTTCAAATACAGACTTCTGATGGATTAATAAAGCTTAGTGGAAGGATTTTGATTTTCTTCATTGTAGAGGTATCCTGGCATAGAAAATAAAGATGACTCCATAGACTGAAGTTGTTGGTTTTGCAGTATTTCTGTGTTTTGAATTGTGATGGAATTTACACACTGAGGTAATAAACAAGTCTCAGAACCTACTTTATATTATTCAAGACATATTTAAACATTTCATAACAAATAAAAAAAAAAAAAGGTAAATGAAAACAAAAAAATACAAACAAAAAGAAATGGAGAAAACAACTCCCCCTCTGCATTATATGAAATGCCAAGTAAATTAGAAAACCAATTTAAGAACCAAGTCATAAATACCTACGCTAGCAGCTAAAACTGAGACATAAACAAAAACTTAGCTAATGGTTTATTTAAATTAGGCAAGTCAAAATTAAAGGTATGGTTTATTTTTAAACACTGATGTTTTTCTTACAAACAGCTCAATTTCAAATTCCCAATTAATTTCAACCGTTCATGGATATGAGACTTCAGACTGAGCCTTAAAAATGTAGTAGTACTCATTTAAAAATTCACACAGGAATGCCATAAACCTGAGGAAAATTCTACTTGACTATGAAAACAGTGCCTGTCACAGCCTTAAAAAGATGCTCTTGCTCCAATGGACTAAATGAGAATGCAGATCCACAGATCGACCTGGTAGGGTCCCACCTGATCCAAAAGGTCTTGTTCTGTTCTCTAACTTTTCTTTAGTTCAGTTTAACAGTGCTTGAACAGACTGCACAGCACCAATAACACAGAATTCTGACAGCTTTGGATCTTCTTTGGCACTGTACCTGTTTTTTGATTTAAACTCTTCTTTAGCAGGACTTAGTGACCTCTTGGACTAAGAATTTGGAGGCCATCTAACACAAATCCCAATGGCAGTGACCCCTCCCATTACGAAGAAATTAAAAAGTAATAAAGATATTTTTGAAAGCCGCCTTGTAATAATTATGCTGTGTGTTTGTCCTTGTAACATAATTAGAGAAATATAACACATAGTCACACACTTTTTTTCAATTATTCTAATCACATTTGAGTTTTGCATGTACTCCTGCAAAAAGTTTTCAATGATAAGAGCAGCTGCTCCAAAGAATTTGGCAATTACTACTTTAAACCAGTCAAGCCAGGATATTGCATCATTCTTAATAAAAATAAAATATTTGATACCTTAAAAGTGAATTTTAATGTCCTAAGGATATTTTTATGAAGAGACGAATCTTTATTTCATAAAATTTTAGTGCAGTATAATAGATTCAGTTGACTAATAAAAGCACACACAATTCAATTTTTCCTTCAGGATTTTTGGGTGATTCATTGTAATTGAACATAAAGCTATTAAACATTTCGACCTTCTGCAACAATTTTAAAGTTAATGCAGAGTAATAGATTTGTTTTTGAAAACTTCTTTAAGAAAAAATGTTAAAAAGTAAATATGTGTATGGATTTATGGTTTTAATTGCATACATATATATTTCCCTAATTTCTACCACTTCATGTTTAATTTGATAGTGACAGCTCCTGGTTTCCTCTCTCATGGAGATGCCAGAACATGTGTATATAATTTAATTCTATTATGTCCTAGCAAATTCTACCTTTATATGATGAGATGTAATCAGTGACAAATCACTAAGAAATGCTGCTTATATTTAAATGTTAGAAATATCTTTCTGTGTTTACTGCCCTCTGAATTTACCTGCAGATTATAGTTTCTGATATTTTAAAACTGTATGGTTGGGAATGTCTTTTTCACAAAAATCTGAGTCTCTTTCTTATATTCACAGTTATCTCTTCAGTCAAATATATTCTTCAGTTAGGTGGGTTCTACTGAGAGATAATCATCTGAGTGTCACCTATCCCATGTAGTATATCCAAGGTCGAATTAAAGGCAAACAGACCTGAGCCAATGCTTGCTGAATCTAATGGAAGGGCAGGCTAAAAGAAGAGCCAGAATAATACTTCAAAATATGAAGTGAAATCATGAGGGCATTCGGTTACTGAAATCCAAAAGGGAAAAAACCTCTCACCTATGGAGAGACAGTTTAACTTATATGAAAACAAAGGTGTCTAAAGTTCTCCCACTACCCTCACATGGTATGCCTAGACATATTTACTGCTTCAAATAGTTTATAGTTCCTTGGGTGGGACTCGGGTGCCCAAAATTGGGCACTTAAACCCATCAGAGATGCCATAAATTATCAGAAAAAATTCATTATGTTTCATCATAATGAAACTGAGGACTTGGGAGGGACCCACAGCTTCCCAGAGGGGACTTCTCACTGGACACCTGGCTTGAAGCTCAGCCCCTGCTCCTGTACCCTGGGAAAGACTCAATCCATTTTATTTGTTGCTTTGAAGATTAAACTGTGTTGTCAAGTCCAGCTTGCAGCACTGGTTGATGGGATGCTACTACCCACTTCTTCAGCAACTTCTTCAGGAGTGGCAGGAAACTAATGACCCGGGAAAAGGGAGACCCTTCTGTTAGGATCTGATTATTAAGAGATGCCTCTGCCAGAATTAAGGTGCAAACAAAACCATATCCGTTTGCCAAAATCAATACTACAGATTTTATTTAACAGCAAATGTGAGGTAGAGTAATAGAAATAGGAAGAGAGAGGTGAACAAAGAGAAAAAGAGAGGGAGACAGATTAGGTAAGGGTATCACCACCACGTGGATTCCTACAGCATCCCATTAGTCCTCATTTTTTGGTCTTCCCAGTGGGGGGGTTCCAGAGTGTTCTCCTGCAGGTGCCACCTTTGTGCAGTCCAGGTCCCAGCTCTCCACAGGTGCCATTCCCACAGCTTGTTCTGGTGTGTGTACAAGGACTTGCTTCCTTCCTCACAGGTTGGCCATGGAGGGAATTTTTGCCTGGACAGGGCACCCAGAGCTGCATGACCAGGCCTGGTTTCCTGTTGTTGCCATCTGCTCTCATCCCAGGACCCCACAGTCTGCACAGGGGAGTCTTCCCTGGTGTGTTCATTCCAAACCTTCACCTCCCTTTAGGCCTGGAATTAACACCTTCCTGTCATGGTGGCTTATCTTGGGGGAACTTCCTTCTTTGAGGTGTTTCACTGCATTCTCTAAGTGCTTCCACTTTCTGTCTCAGGACCTTTGTCAGGTCCTCCAGCTTGAGAGAGAACAGGTAGATTTTACGCTTTTCATGCTGAAAATGAGAATATATTTATACGGGGAGGAGGAAACGAGCTGTCCAAGGATCAGCAGGCTATGTGGGAGAAAGGGAGGAAGGAAAGAAAAAGAAGAAATTATGTAAGGGAGAGAGATAGGGAGTGAGGGAGGGAAAAAAGGAAGGGAGGGAGGGAAGACATCAGCTCTAACTGGACAGTAACATTTATAAAGCACAAGCTATTCAAGACTTGGACATTTGAGCAACATTTCTGGCTCAGCTAAGCAAAATGTGCCTCTGCTCAATTTTACCTCTAGTATTATTATTGTTATTTTTTCCACACATAATATTGCAACCTCCTTTTATATTTTTAAATCCTATTTTGTAGCTCTTCCTCTATTGCAGGCAATTTTGGATTATTTCTTCTCTTCCTCTCTGTAGCCTGAAAATCATATCTTTTCCTATCACATCTTCATATCCTTTTGGTCTCTTTCTACTGTGCCTGTGTCATCCCTGGGACTGACAGTAAATCTCAGTTACATACAGGCAGTGATTATGTTTAACTCATTGTTTCTCCCACTCCCAGATCATTAATGAAGAAGTTAAGTAAGGCCAGGTCTTGTATGTATCCCAGCTAAAAGTCTTCCCAAACTTAAAATGCTGTCCTTTATCGTTGATAATTCTGTACCTTCTGTTATGAAAATAATAAACATAAACCTCCTCTCTGTCTGCAACCCCTGTGACTGGTGAGTCATTTGGAATCATCACTCAGTCTGGCTGTATGGATGTGGCTGTAATCAGCAGGGCAACTTCCACTGAGACCTTCTGAGAGCTGCCAAAAGAAATCTTGATGATGGAGCCACTCGTGGATCCACCAGTTTGATCTGCATCACATGGGAGCCATGGAGAGCATTTCCCATTATGCTGGAAACAAACAGTGCAGTGACATCCAGGACCAGACTGGTTTAATTTAAATGAGAAAGGAGAGGCTTCTGGGATCGGGACTGCATGATCTCCACAGATGTAGAGCACAGCTTCAATTTTTCATCAATCTGTTTACATTAAATTAAAATAGCTGAAATTTGCAAGTCTTTTCTTCTCCTTGTATAATCATTCAGTAGGATTTAGCACAGTTTTGACCAGTATTTGTGGTTTTATTTATAATTATCTTTTGCTGCCATGGTCAGTGTTCCAATACAGCAATGTATTCCATTACAGGTCGTCTGGTAATAGGTTTCCCTGACAAAATATCACAGAATGTAACCATTTATTTCTATGTGAATCTATCTTTTATATCATCATTTCCTATAAAGGAATAGGAGGGTTTTTTTCGGATGTATTATTCACTTATTTAGGAACATAGGAGATTCAGGCAAGGATTTTTGAATGTGCTTTGGGTATGTGGGTTTTTTTTAACTCAGTCCCAGAAATACAGAAATACTGTGTGAGGGCCTTCCCCTGCATCACTGAACTCAGTGGGAATTGTAGTCTGTACTTAAAACGTTTCTGCAAGACTTCAGTGCTGTGTCAGTGAGCAAGAATCATAAAATGCTTGCTAATTCCCATCTGGAATCTGCTTCAAATACTATTAAATTCGTGGTTTTCTCCCTAAGGAGCCAACAGTCCAAAGCCAGGTACCATTGAATGCATTTAATCAGGTTCATGTTGAAAAGGATCATTCAATTTTCCTTGAGGATAATAAATAGGAAATGTGAAGCATTTAAGAACCCCAAAACTGTAGATAATATTTTTTAATGTGGTTCATGACATATGGGTAGATTTTTTTTTCTATACTTGGAATAGTAAGTCCTGTATCTGCTTTTATACCTAAAGGATTTATTTAGGATTAAGGCTATGTTACACTACAGTGCTGTAAGGACAGAAGAAACGTGCCTGTGTTCTTCATCTCCATATTTTAATTGACAAATTAAATAAATAGGACAAAAACTGGAGCAGCTCAGCTCTTCATGGAGTAAGGACATAAGGGACCCACCATGATTGTTCTGCTCATTCTTAAAGGATATTACATGCTCCAAATCCTTGCTGAAATGACATTTCTCTGACTTTTGTGTGGCTACACAAACTGATGACTGAATCCAGCAGTCTGTAACTCTCAGCAGCTTTAGGATAGGGAGGGGGAGAGTTGAAGCTTTGCTGAACAGCACAGGAAGGGTTCGTAGCAAAGCTGAGGCAGCAAGCTCAGCTTGGGGCATCCAGCCCTGCTCTGTGCACTTGGCAGCCTCTCCTGGCTGGGGCTGGTCCATCCTCTCACCTCTGCACTTCTCCTGGGGGGTGGATGTGAGGAGCCTGACTGAGCTCAATGACTGACCCTGCTCCTCCCTGGAGCACTGAGCCATCCTGCTGCTGGCACTCCCACGCTTTATTTTCCTACACAGCAGCGCCAGCTTAGCGTTTAATTTTGTTTCATTAGAAGAAAATTATTTTTTAATTATAATTCATTATTTCTCTTAATATTTTCAAGGCTGGTGCTGACAGAGGCTTAGCAGAATCCAATCCCTTTTTCATTAGAGAGCATTTCTTGCATTCACCTCACATCTCCATTACGGGCTGTCACAGGCTTCCTGCACAGCAATAATGGTCTGGGAAGGCACTCAGAAATATCCTGCTTGTCTCAGGAGTGGTGGAATTGAGGTGTTTGCCCACTCCTAACGTGGGTACTGCAGGTCTGTCCCACTTCTCCCTGTATAATCTGGGTGGTTTTTCCTGATTTAACACCAAATTCCTGCTCTGAGGGGCAGAAGAGGCTTGCTGAAATCAAAGCAGTTTTCTGGCACTTCTGCTGTCTTCTGTCCACGCCGAAGAGTCTCAGCAAGGACTGAGGGTTTGTTTGCTCAACAATCACTTAACTAATCCTTTCTAAACTTATGGAATTTACCTAGAATTTGTCATTCAGAAGATTTTCGGGTTTTTATGTGAGTATAATGATGTGGTTTTCTGTGGTACTGTGTTTTCTACAATTTCTGAAGTCAGAGAGAAAGAACACATCTTTAGTTACCTTTCAGCTTCTCTCCTGGCCACATATGGTGTGCGGTGGGATTGTGGTGAATTGACCTTATCTGGACTTCAAATGCCCACCAAAACTACTCTGTGACCCTCCTCCTCAGCTGGAAAGGGGAGAGAAAATCTACCAAAAGTCTTGTTGGTTTAGGTAAGGACGGGGAGACATCACTCAGCAATTCCTGTCACAGGCAAAACAGACTTGACTGGGGGAAAAGAATTTAATGTATTACCAATCAAATCAGAGTAGGATAATGAAACATAGAAGCTAATCTTAAAATACCTTATCCTCACTGCTCCCTTCCTAATGGGTTTAACTTTATTCCTGAGTTCTTTACCTCCTCCTGTCCCACAGTAGCTCAGGGAGTGGGGAACGGGGGCTGTGGGTCAGGTTTGGAGCTGGCTGGCCTTGGATCTGCAGGACACAGGGGAGGCTTTCAGCAGCTTCTCGGAAGCCACCCTTGCAGCCCTGCCCTGCCACTGACAAAACCTTGACATGCAAACCCAGTACAGTGACATTGCTGCTGTCACCAACGTGTCACACGTGCAACCCAACTTTTGCTCTCTCAGGGAATTTTCTACTCTTCCTTCCATTCTTTTGTCACATAATTTTGACTTATGAACTCCAGTTTGATGACAGAGCCTGGACCCTCTTCATTCTTTCTAGCACGCAGTGATAAAGTTTTCATTTTGCACTTAAGAGTTGACATAGAAACTGTATTTACCAGATTAAATTGGTCCAGAAGATGTAAAAGAACTGAAACCACCAGCTCATAATTCATTGCACAGAGGTGGTCACTGGCTCAAAGGATAGTCTGCATGGGATAAACAGAGTGAATAGTTTGGTAAAGCACACAAGCTTTGAGTTCAGGATCATTTTACTCCAATACGCTACAAATGTTAGGGCCAGTTCTTAAAAAATATTGTTTAGTAGAAAAGTTGTGCAGGGAAAAGTTTGCAAAAAGTAAAAATATATTTTTTTTTTTTTAATGTCATTTATTCATGACTTCTCTCATTTTAGGATTTGTGTGTGGCAAAATTTAGAGAACAATTCTATCAACAAATTTAACTTTTTCAATATTTCATGATAGAACCTAGTAGATTTTTCAAACTGAAAAAAAAGGACAATGATCTTAGTCACAGGGCATATTAAGGAACTGTGGGTTGTTTGGTAAGAACATCATAAAATTATTTTTTTAAGTCAGGTTTGCAGGAGTACAGCAGGGAATAACCTTTAGCAGGAGCTGCATTGTGACTTGTTGATTCCTATACTGAGAATACTGGATCGTGAATTCATCTGTGCATAAGAGCACAGGGAACATCAGAGCCTCATGTATTTCTTGGAACTAAGGAAAACAAAGACCAGAATTGCACTTGCTGCCTATTTTCCCCTTTCTCCTTCCCCTCTCCCCAGTGAAAGGCAAAGGTAAGTGTCCAAAATCCTATGGAGTTCTCTGTATCCAGCTGCAGCAAGGAAGGATTTTTGGTTTTTTGACTGTTTACTTTTTCAAGATAGTGTTTCCATATAGTCTGTGAGGCCAGGAGAAAGAGAATATAGATCTGTTTGATAATAAATTCCCAGTGTGCCATTTCTTCCCTTAGATCTCTAGGTAGCTTTAACTAGCATGGCAATGGTTAAACAATATGAACTCTCAAATTTGTTTTAAATAATTATACACTAGAAGGGTTACATCGAGAGGTGAATGCCTATAATTTGTGCTGTGCCAGTAGCTTGCAATTAAACCTCAATTTGATCTCTTGGAGCATCCTGGCCCAAATTTGTAGCTAATTCTACCTTGATCTTCAGAATTTAATCAAGTATTTAAGATTGAAGAAAGTAATTTCTTATGTGCTGCTATGACTTTGTAATCTTCCACAATGAGATACTTCAATGATAAACATGAATAAAACCAAAAGCACTTCTGGGGTGGGATGTCTGAGGATGAATTGTACATCATACACATGTTCATTCTGTACCTGAGCTGCAACAGGTGAAGGGGAACACCTGTCCTATGAGGAAAGAGTGACAGAATTTGAACTACATTGATGTTTATGTACAGCATTCAGTGAAGATCAATTAAGGTGCAAAAAGGAAACTTCTACAAGATTAAAAACTTTGTCAGAAAAATAGTAAAGATGAAATAGTAGAAAGGCATTTCAAGGTTGCAGTAGATAATTCTGAATTTTAATGCCTCACAGGATTGAAATAGGCCTTTTTTCCTCCTTACTGAAGGTCAATAGAAGTGTCAGCCATTGAGGATTGTGGGAATAATTAATTTAAAGTTAGGAAACCATGATGTGCAGCCCTGCCTAGAATCTACCTTCCCTATGCAAAAGAAAACAGCATTTCTGTAGGCCTTATATTTCCTTTATCCTTTCTCCTGCAAGATGCAACAAGACAATCAGAGCATTTGTAGTTGTGTGGCCTGGAGTTGTGCTGCTGGCTCCCGTTTGTGAAGTGTGCTTCACATCAGCACCAAGCACCACACAACCCTCTGGATTGCTGAGAATCTCAGTGTGTGATGAATGCACGAGTACTTCTGTGATTGTCTCTCTGTGAAATACATTGAAATAACACAATGAAATGGAGGGCATTTTCCCAGCCAATTTGCTGACAGCGTGAAACTTGGTGCTAACAAGAGTTTTGTAACTTGAATGAGTTTTAATCAACCCTTAATGGAGGGTTTCTCTGTGTGCTGCAGTTATTAGTCACATTCCCATTGATTCCAATGATTTGGGGTCATACTATAAAGGCGCTGTATTATTTCTGAAACAAAGAGAAATAAACAAGAAGCTCTCACTGCTGTCTACCAGGTCTTGGTTTACCATCAAGCTTTGAACCCATTTCTTCTTATAAACACATGAATACACATAATTTTGAACCTACAATGTTTTCCAGGTAATGGGACACTTCTCCTAAGGATTATAGCAGTGGCCAAGATTTAAATTAAATTGAATTAAACATTGAACACACTTATCTATTTGCTCTTGGGTGTCATTAACACAGAGCTAGGAAGGATATTTTTCCCATTGGAAGTATATTTATTCCCTTACTCAACTCTTAAGGCAGGGAGGTTGTTTATTCAGCAATTATAAATCTCCTTGGTTATGATTTCTTTTAGTTACTTTACTCACCTTCCATTATCCCTTGTTTTGACACAACTCACTGCAAGCAACAGTCTATCTCCATCTCTTCCAGTTTAAGTTTCTCTTCTGTGCCAGGTCATGTTACACTGAACTTCAGGTATGTTGGGATATTAAGTAGATATCAGGCAAGATGACCTTTGGTCAACAGCAGGAAACTGCTGAAAGTACCAGAAATCTGTTGGGACTGGACAGCCCTCCAAAGTGTGTGTGTGTGTGTGAGATAAGATTTTCCAGTCAGCTTTGAGTGATTCCTCACGGAAGGAAAGATGAGTAAGACTTTTGGATGAAACCCCGTGGATGAAGCGGCTGTGGGATTCATGAGAGTACGTTTCCTACACAAATTCATCTTCAACATCTAATCTATGAATACACACTGAGTAATCAAGGGACACAGGCAATGAAAGACCTCAGTTCATGTCACTGTGATTTGGAGAACTGGGAGGTCATCTGAGTCACAGAATCACAGGATGGGTCAGGTTGGAAGGGACCTCAGTGGCTCATCTGGTCCCACCTCCCTGCTCAAGCAGAGCTGTCCCAGAGCACATGGCGCAGGACTGAGTCTGTTTGGCTCTTGAACCTTGCACTTGCCTCTGTCCAACTCCATTCAGTCCCTCTTTGCCCATCTCTCCAACCTGCTGAGGCCCTTCCCAAGGGCTGCAGAGCACTCGGGGCTGGTGGCCACTGCTCCCAGCTTTGTGTCACCAGTGACCTTGCTGAGGAGGCATCCACCCCATCACCCAAGTCATTTATGAACAAGATAAACTGTTCTGGGCCCAAGCTAAAGAAGTGCCTGTTTTTCTAAAATTAGATCTGAGACCAGGATTCCATTCCTCACGTTTCTGTGTACCAGCAAAGGGACTCTAAAAAATACCTGCAATAAATGCAGCTCATACTACAACCATTACACCCAGAAGGTTTGCTTATCATTTAGCATCTTTCCTCTCCCCAGAAAAAGAGACTTTGAACATCCTTAAGCTCTTTTCAAATTCATGTCTGATAGGGAACTTTTTAAATGTAGAATTAACTGTTCCAGTGATATCTGGCAGTGCATACATCCCTCCATCCAAAGACACTTCAATGAGCACATCCTATAGGTATTATGTAAAAGACTATTCTAAGGAGGGATATGTACAGTGTCTCCTGCTGACATTGCTCCATTTTATTAAAATCCTCATATTCCCCTGGAAAAATAGGTTAGAATGCAGGTATCTGGCTTCTCAGAAGAATGAACTTGACACAAGGATGCTCAGACGTCATTCTTCCTCAGTTCTTCCCGCTAGTGCTGTTCTACTTTGCATTTAATGTTTAAAAGTCTTTGGAGACAAAGAGAATTGGTCCTTATCAGGGTAATCAGGACATGTGCTCTAGAAGTGGGACATCTGTTTTTTACTTTCATTGCTAATGAACATTTAATTTGCATGTAGTAGGACACCAGCCATAGGTGAAACAAAAAAGGATAAAATCTTCCCACATGTGCACAAAATACAACATAGTGGACACTCAGACAGGAGGTTTGAGAGGTTTCCTTCATCTCCCTCATGGAAACTGGGACTCGTTGTTTCTTTCAGCCAGGAGACTGCCTTTGCCTGCAGACCATGATGAATCAAGGCTTCATTTAGCTTTCATTTTTGCCAGTAGATTAGTAGTGATTTTTTTTTTTTTTTTTTTTTTCTGTGCGTTGCNTTTTTTTTTGCAGAGCGGTTACATAGTTCAGATTTTTCTTAAATGGGAAACAACAACAAACGCAAACTAAACATGTTTTACTACTCTGTCTGCTCTCCCCTCCCCTTTCTCAGTTCAGCAGTCACATCAAAAGGTCCCTACTTTGAGCAGTCTCAAACCCCCATGATATGATTCCCAAAGAATGGCTAAAGAGCCCCTGGAAATCAATCCTAAAGTCACCATTGCCACTAAGGACAAATTCTATTTTCATAGCTCTATGTACATCTTGAGCAGCGGGGTTTGTTTTGGTGTTTGTGTGTGAGCACAGCATTAATGCAGATCCCACATATTTGTGATTTCCTCCGTGAACTGCAAGGATGGGTTCCTTCACCTGAAAGCACACATAGGTAGGCATTCTTCATATGCAAAATGTCAGTTTATGACTATTAGAGAGGCATATTTATTGTTTGCAAGCATTCTCCTAACTTCCCTCCTCCCCATTCCTATCTGCAAGCAAAATCATTCAAAAGATATGAAAAAATGTCAAAACTTCAATATATTTTTTTCAGAATTGTTTATTGTTATCTGAAAATACAACTCCTGATGTACACATTGGAGTTAAGTGATGATAAAACCTTGGGCAAAATAAAAATAAAAATAAAAAAATTAAAAGGCATGAAAAGGAAATAATCATACTGACATTTCCCTGAAAATTGAATGTTCTTTTTATGCAAACATCGAAGACTGGTTTCATTACTGAGTGTCAAGGGGTCACTCGATAGCAAAAGCTCCTGCATGTCACTCAATCTACACTTCAGCATTTTGCCAACAGGAACTTGCTTTCTGTAGGGGAAAAAGTACTGGGGTGGGTGTAACATTAAATGAATAATATGAGACAGTTATTAAGGTACTATAACACCTTTTTAATTACACGGGCAATAGGATCTGGGTATGCCTGGTGAAACTTTAAAAAAACACTACCTCTTGCAGAATTCTAAAATATTTCACTGCCAATCAAACACAGGACTGCAACACCCAAGTCTGCAAAAGCATCTTGATCTTTTTGTTCCCCCCATCTACGACGTTATCTTCACTGTAGGTCTGAAAGAGGGTTGTTAGACAAGTTGACAGTCTGGCATTATAGCCTCAATTCCAAGGTCTGAAAGACCAATCTCCAAGCTCCATTAACTTCAAATCCTAGGAAGACTATAATTACATGAGAGTGTTAGTTTTGCCTTGAAAGCCAGAATGGAGACCTCATGGCTTGAGTGGAGGAGAGGAAAACCTTATTCACATTTCTGCTTTTCGTTTCCTGTGTGACTTTAGCCAACTTACTGCTCTTGGAAGTCATGTCTGAAAATCAGTTAATGTTACCTACAGCCTTCTGCAGCGAATCTTGAAATCTGTATATGAAAAATATCTCATAAAACATCATCTTAGCATCTCTATTATTTGTTACTTTTCCTCCTCACAGCTTACAGTCACCTTTGACATAACATTACTCACCATGGACTAAAAGGATTTGTAAACAATTTTCCAAGTTATTATGTTCATTAAGTCTTCTCTCTCACAGACTTATATGCAATGAGAGGTGTTTTTGTCATGGCATAGGTATATATCTGATTTAAATACAGTCTAACTATTTTGTAGTTCCACCTGTGGGCATTACTCAATCCTCTTTTTTATTACTTTCAGTGCCCTGAGTTTCAGAATAGTAAAAAGATTATTGGGAGGTGAATTAAAATGCACTGAAAGTAGAGGATTGAAAATAATTTCCAAACAGGATACGAATTAGCCAACACATTAAATTATTTGGCAAAAAATAAAGGTCAACATGAACGTCTTCCGTATTTGAATTGACTTGGGAAAATAATTTCAAACAAAAAAAAAAAAAAAAAAAGAGAGAAATGTTTTGTGTTGAATGAGATGTTTTTATGAGCAGAAATAACCTGTTCTTCACACCTTTCTGCTCACCACCATCTGTAACAGATCTGTGCTCTTCAGTAGAATACACGTTTCAAGCAAGCCAAGAGTAGAACCAGTCTTACCAATGTACTACTTAGAATCACAAAACATTTGAAACACGCATCTGATATAAAGCAGGGTGCCCTAAGGGTTTTTAAAATATTATTGAATTAATTATAAATAGGTTCCTTGCATAAAAGCTTGAGCTTGACAAGCAATTCTGGTCTGAGTTCACCTGAGTCTTGTGACCAAAGCTTCACCATTATTTTTCTGTACCAGCCAGGTTTTGAAGCACATCCAGTGTTTGGGAGCAGATGGAGATGCTTGGGTGCTCCCACTCTCCTGTGTGAGGTGTTTACTTACACAGGCACTCTCAGGTGAGTCAGCAAGAGATGGAATTGTTTAGCGTTTTCAAATATTCCAGATTTTTCAGTTATGTGACTTGTGAAATTTGATATCCAATTCGGGGCTCTTAAGTTAGAGAATATCAGTGTGAAAACAATGAGTCTACCAAAGACAGAGAGAATGTGTTTCCTACAAACATTTGTGTCATGCTTTCAAAGGAGAAATTAATGGTGGCATTTCAAACACAGTCATAATACATTTTAAGCACCTGTTCCAAATCTATCAGAACTTGAGTTTAAAAAATGTGTCCACTGGCTTACATGAAACTGGAAAATTATTTTATATTTTCACAAACCTGTTATACTCAAAACTTTTGTTTTACACCTTAAAAGTCATTATGAACAAGAATTGAACCTATAACTGTTTGCCTCCCCCTCCCCAAGTACAATGCTGTTTTATATTCAATATTTCCTTTTCCACTATGAACCACTTTGAAATATCAGTGGCTGTTCTGGCTGCTCCATGAGATTGTGCAAAGTAAAACAGGCAGAAAGTAACAGGGTGGGCAAACATAATGGCTAACAGAGGGATGAGTAATTAAAACAAAAGCTTGTGTGTTATGTTAGCCTAACATTGCTACTTTGTCTTTTTATTCCATTGGCATTTAAAAGGAAAAAGGAAATTCTAAGCAGTACTAAACTAAACACACTTCATGAATACAAAGTGTTTCTGCCAACAAAGCAATGATTGCAGTTTATACAATGCAAATGAAAAATTGTTACAAAATTCTATTGTTCATGAATCTGGAAGGCTTTAGCATATCTGTGGGGATTATCTAAGTCTACGTTGTGTTTACATGGGCTTTTCTTCTCTCCTAACCGTTTTTTGTTTTCTCAGATATGTAAATATGAGATTTATCTGGTTCAAAATCTGGGTGAAAACAGGAGTGTACAGACCTTAGCTGTAACCCATAAACTCAAGCATTGGATTATGACAAGACAAACAAACAAACAAGCAAACAAAAAAGACAATATTTGGACATAATTCGAATTTCAGATGCTCCATTGCCCGGGGTTCATGGATGATTCTTTGAACTTGTTTTGTTCCTTTGGAGATTAAGCTCAATTTTCTATGTTTTATGGTCTAATTTTTAAATGGATAATTTAAATTATTTACTTTAGAGTTTTAGTCTTCCTCTTATATAATATGCAGTACTTTTTAAGTTGAGTTCAAATTCAGTTTTTTTGTGTTTTGAAAAGTGTAAAGTATGGACATTTTCACAGAATTTTAGGGCATTATCAAGTCTTGGAAGAATTTAAAAAGAGAGTTACTGTAATTAGTCCTAATCTAAATTGTTTTAAATGGAGTTCAAAAGATATAAAAATAGCTACAACTTAAGAGTTACTTTTTAAAAAAATCTTTTTAGTTTTCTATAAATTTTCAGGTCTTGAAGGATATCTCCTCTGTTCTTTGTAGAAATGGGAAAGCAAAGTATTTCAGTAACAGCTGAAAAGAAAATAATTCATCTTTTTTATTAATGGTTGCTTTTTAAAGGAAACAGATATCTTTTATTTCTTTGATATATTTTATTTGCTGATAATGAATTTTGTAATCAGGGAAATAAAATGAGTGATCCACCCTAGCAGAATTATATTTATGTATATGAATATTCTTCATTAATATCTCAATGTAGGACCATGCCATTCTCCACACAGTTGCACAGAATACACTGAATTAGAGTGTACAGTATGCACTGGAGCTGGGAATTCTATTGAGGATGAGTCAGTCCTGTGTTTTCATACTTGTTGGAAGAGTTGTACAATATTTTTGATCACATAAAAGTAAAAAAAAAAAAAGCATTGGAAAGTTCATTAAAACTAAAATTTCTTTCATGGCAACATGCCAATTTCAATTAGTAATAAAGCCTTGGGTACATAATGGATTTATTTTGGTCCAAAAATATCCATGTTATCCCACTGTAGCTCCAGGGTTAGGTCACTCGTGTGGAATTAATCTCATGGCTTAACATCAGCTGTTTGTTATGCAGGTTTTGGGTTTGAGACAATCAAACCTTGCTGTTAATACAGGTGGACAAAAAGGAAATGTAAGAGTCTGACTCAACTCTTCTGCTGTAAAAGTCTGCTTTACAATAAGACCAGTCACACCCAAAAATCCTTTTTGTTGTCTATTCACAATAGATAATGTTTAGGCAAATGTACTCATCAAATGTTAAAACTGATAACACTACTTTATGTTTCTGCCCGCTTTAAAAACAAATCAGGAATTTGAACCAGATGCTTCTTCTACATAGATACAGACCATAATGGAGGGATAGGAAGCTTTTCTTATGTGCTGCTTTATCCATGAAGGTAGTTAAAGTTATCAGGAACTAGACTTGGATAGTGGTTCCGGTGTAGGAAAAGGAAATTAATTTCCCCTCCTTGCTCCTTGAGAAGTTTTTAAGGTATAAAATTTAGACAAGAATGCTATTTATTTTTTTGCAGGATTCCTACAGCAAGCTTAAATCAGAAATCTAAAAATAAAATAAAATTAACACAATAAAAATAAGTGTAGCTCAGAAAAACTCACATCTTCATGGGACAATAAAGTCACATGTGAAAAAAGATTGAATTTCTGTTTTAACTGATCTTCTTTAAACTATTGTTCAATCAACACAAAAATATTATTAGTGCATAGCCAATTGACACCTTGCTAGGCTTTTATGTTTTCTGATCCCCTTTTCTAGTGTCCAATTCTCCTCTATGCTCACGTTGACCTAATTGCTATATCACTGACCAAGATTTTTCTCCTTCTCAGCTTCCCTTATTATTTGCTTATGTGCCTAAAATCACATAAAAGTATTGCTCCACTAAAATTAGATGTTGTTTTTTCATGTAATCCAGGATGTTCGGTCATTTAAAAAGTTGACTCTCCTCGAAAGAGGTTTACTTTCATTTTCATAGTGAGCAGGTACTCTGAAAATGTTTTATTTCAGAGCTTTTTGTATCCATGGCAAAATATTCTAAAGTGCACTTTGTATCAACCATTGCAGAGCACTGGAACATGACAAATACATGAAACTATTTGATAATCTAGTAAGGAGAAGAATAACACAAACAAGAAAAAAAAAAGATAACAAACCAAAGAAAATTCAGAAAACCACAGAGCTGATGCAATACCATGAATTTCTTTGAGAAGTTTAAAAACCACCCTGTTTGAAAAGTGTGCAGTACTGGAGATGAAGTTGGCAAGGGATGAAAAGAAAAATAAGAGGGGCTTCTACAGGTATGTCAGCCAGAACAGGAAGGCCAAAGAAAGTGTTCCTCCCTGAAGAACAAACCTGGCACACTGGTAACTGCAGACAAGAAGATGGTTGAGATGCTCTACAATATTTTTGCCTCTCACTGGAAACATTCAAGGTCAGGTTGGAAAAAATTCTGAGCAACCTTGACTTGTTGATGTCCCAGCTTATTGCAGGGGGCTTGGACCAGATGAACTTTAAACCTCCTTTCCAACCCAAATTGTCTTATTTTACACTTCCAGGATGCTGTTTGATTTGGGTTTCTTTATGCAGATTTATATTGTGCTTTGTAGCATCACAATTTGCCCCATACAAATATTTTTTGTTCCACTAACAAGAAAAAATAATAAATTCCAATAATATTGTATTTTCTATTGAGTAGCCAAGGCAAATGAGTTGTGCCAAAAGACATTGTGGTCTAGTAGACAGTGTACTGGGCTGTAACTGCATGGGTCTTGATTTTATTTTTTCTCTAACAGAGGCCTACAAGGACACATTTCTGAAGTCACTTAATCTTTCCTGTGCCTGTTTTTTCTAGCTCTACAGTAGAAATAATGACAGAAGTCTGTTTTGTAAAGCACTGTGAGACTTACTGAACTCTACACAGGAGTTAGGAGATGTTGATATTAAATGCTAATACAACAATAATAACATCTACTTTTTTGTGCCAAATATAGGTAAGGTATTGATTTTTTTTTTTTTTTTTTTTAATGAACCAAGCCGATTGTGATAAATTTGCAATCTTTTTCTATCATCTTCTTTTACTTGTGCAGCCATGTCTGTGCTATGAGTATTGAGCCTGGTCCAAAGGACAAGGTTTGAGAACATCAGGTGTGAGGTGGAGCTCATTCTCCACCTTCATCCATGAGTTGTCTGGGTGATACAGTTGGACACCACTCTGCAGTTAAACCTGTGCATGATGAGATCCACTTTAAAACCTTTCTCCTGATTTGTATTCATTCCCTGCCCATGGCAGGGGGTTGGAACTACACAGTCTTTAAGGTCTTTTCAAACCCAAACCCTTCCACAATTCCATGACTGCACAAAGCACTGAGTCTCTAACTGGTGGTGATAATAGAACACCTATTTCCTCTACACCTATAAATACAACCTCCATCATCACATCACAAAACTCTATTCCAGCTGATAGCACTTTCTAGAAACACTATTCCGCAGGAAGTTCATGTAAATGAAAAATATGGAAAAGGAATGAATGATCCACACACCCAGCTTTAATTACATCAAAGAATGGGCAGAGCAGATGAACATCACTACTGCCAGTCCTGAACATACTGTATGTACAAGCAAATTCCAGAATCCAAGCTTGACAGTCCACCAGTTTTCAAAATCCCTGTTGCAAGGGCACCAGCCAATAAAAAAGATCCAGGGCCAGAAACCAGAAGTGATGACCAGATGCTGAGGACATTGGCAGCAGCCGTGGTTGGAGGAACCTACAGGCACAGAAATGCAGAGTGAGGCTCCCTTTGCTTTCTTCATCTGTATTCTGAACTTCCTTTTCTTCTGTGCTTGGACTGGGGACTATGAACAACTTTGAAGAAAATAATTTCGAAGGAAACAATCAATTCCTGTGGGCTGATGCAACACAACTGGTATTTATGTGGTTTTCTAAGGGGCTGTAGCAGAAAAGTTTCTGAAGGCCTTAAAAGAATATCTGGCTCTTTGCAAAAATAAAGAAAATGAGAAAAAAGTCCATGAAAAGTACCTGCAGACATTTACTCAAATAACAATACCAATAATAATAATAATAATAATAATAATAATGATGATGTATCCTTATTATTCTAAAGAATATTTTTTCAGTATGTCTGAAGATTTCTTTTCTAATGTTTCCTTTTGTGCTATTCAGACCAGAGCTCATTATTGTGACAGATGACAGAAGTTATGGGATCTAAACCCATTTAAACAGGCATGCCAAATACAACTGCAGAAGCAGCTTTTAATCCTGCATACCATTTCTCTGAATTTTGGCACATTAGGTGCTCATTGTACAACACATCCAAGACTGCCATCTAATGCTGCTCAGTGAAATTTTTAGTTCAGTCTTACATTTTTGGCATAATATAACACCAGTAGGAACACTGCGGCAACATGAAAACATTCTCAGAAAATAATTTTCTTTAATCAAATAACATTTTGTTTTGCTACTGCTGTTTAATTCCCTGCCGGTTTGGATATTAGGCAGTAAGTAAAAGCATTTTTTAAATGGTATAGCTGTGATGAAAAATCTATTAACAGAAAATTCTACAAAGTTGCTTTATGTAACACGATAAACACTGACCTATAAATGTTTATTTATGCATTGTCTGTACACTTAAATTTATCAGTAGGCTGAATATTCGTGGCACTTGCAAATTCTTATCTGAACTTGTTTCTAAATGCCTTGCAAATAAAAGCTCCTGTAAATACTGTAGTTTGATCCAAAGCCATTGAACTAGATAAGATCAATAAGCTGATGGGCTTCAAATGGCTGTAGATCATGTACTTGAATAATATATGTTACCTTGATTTTTGCCATGTTAGTCATTCAGTATTAAAAATAAAATTTATTTAATCTTGCTGAGAATGTCTGAAGATTATTGCATAATACCAGGAAATAAATGCTTTTACAAGAGTAAATTACTCTCTTCCCTAAAGGAATATTTTAAGATTTATCAAATTGGTAGGGGATGGAGTATAAGGAAATAAAATTGATTTCTTTTGAAAGTTTATGCTTCAATCCTGACCCATTAATTAGTCTTAGTGAGGCTGCATCTGGAGTGCTGTGTCCAGTTCTGGGCTCCTCAGGACAGGAGAGGCATGGAACTCCTGGAGCAGGTCCAGCAGAGGGTGAGAGAGAGGAAGAAGGGACTGGAGCATCTCTTGTGAGGAAGGGCTGAAGGAGCTGGGTCTGTTCAGCCCTAAGAGATGCCTGAGGAGGGATCTCATCCATGTCTATCAGTATCCAAAGGGAGGTGTCAGAGGATGGATCCAGGCTCTGATCAGTGGTGACAAGGAACAGGACGAGACACAAAGGGCAGAAATGAGGCACAGGAGGTTCCACCTGAATGTGAGGAAGAATTTCTGTCCTGTGCAGTGACCGAGCACTGGAGCAGATTGTCCAGAGAGGGTGTGAAATGTCCCTCAGTGGAGATACTCAACAACTGTCTGGATGCAATCCTGTGCCCTGTGCTCTGGGATGGCCCTGCTTGGTTATTTAATGTTAAGACCTATCCCTCTGCACCACCAGCGTGAAACGCTGCTGCCTAATTGCGTACAGAATTTGATGTGTGATAACAAATGTTCTCTGAGTAGCTACAAAGTCCTTAAAGTTAACCAGCAGTGCTGCACCCCACTGGCTTGGCTTTCTGGAATGGTTCATCCTGTGTATTACCACAACATGGCAGAGTGATTCACTTCACAATATTAACGATAAAATCATCATTACCTGGCATCTCCACTATGAGGATGAGAAAGAGACTTCGTGTCTCTCACGGATCTAGGATTTTGGTAGAATTCTCTCTAAACCACTCAAATTTTGTGTGCATTGATACGGGTCCAGTGCTATGGCTATAACAAAAGGAAAATGTAAAAAATTCAATTCTGGAGAATGAAATATAAATTCTGGAGAATGAAGTATAAATTCCATGTAAAGAATCCACAATGTGTCAGAACCCACTGGCTTAAGGACTGGAGTTTTTAAATTATGTGGAAAGCATGTGATGAATAATTTGAGGGTGTATCTGTGACCAAATAAATTTCTTCAACACCTGGTAGTATTCTGGTGTGAGCTTCATTCATGTCTTCAAAACCTGCCATTGAAATCCATCATTCAATCTGTGCTAGTTGATTGGGTGTGGTCAGAATAAGTAATACTGAAGGTCTTCTGTTTTAAGAATTTTAATTCTTAAATTCCAGTTAATTCTTAATTCCAGTTAAATTCCAGTTAAATTCAAATTATAATGGACTTACCTAATTAAATGTAAATGTATGAGGTCAGCTGAGTTTCTGATTGAACACGTTGATGAAATCATCTGAACACAGTCTATGGAATCTGTGGCATCATTATTACACAACTCAAAATGAGTAGTACATATCTGTACTGAACATAAATCAAACCATATGGATAGCTGCACTTTAAATTCATAAAATTAGACAGATGTAAAATCTTTCCATGGTTTTCAGGCAGATCCAAGGGAACAGATATAAAATTTTCTTCACTTTTTATGAACTGTTTACTAATTGAAAGCTCAGAAAATTTTCTAGAAATTAAGTAATAAAACAGTTTGAAATGGGCCAAGCATAAAGAGTACGGACAATTAAATACATATTTACTGAAATACATAGCAATAATCATGAAGGCTTAAAGTGAACTGAATGCTGCATAATAATGTCATTCAAATTAGTGATAACTTGGGGAACTTGGGGAAAATAAATTTTCTGCAATTCAAGATTCATATTTAGAGATTCTTTGAGGCTACGCTTCAGAGATTCAGGACAAATACACCCCAAGCTATGATGCTTAACAACCCTTCTGCTAATTTTGAGAGGCACTTAAACCCTGCCCTTAAACAATAAAAAGTTTAAATTGTTGATCAAATGATCAGGAAGGTATACTACGACTGTTGCAGAGCCCTTCCAAATGCAGCTATTCTATTATATTCTACTCTATTCTATTCTATTCTATTCTATTCTATTCTATTCTATTCTATTCTATTCTATTCCATTCCATTCCATTCTATACTTTTCTAATCCATTCTATTTTACCCTATTCTAATTTAGTTTGTGGGGAAAAACATGTCAGTTTAAACAGCTTTAAGGATCTCTATACATTATTCTTTGATCTGGACCTAACCAAGGAGAGGACATAATTGTGAGCAAAAATCCTTATGGGCAGTATTTAGCTTCCTTCTCTGTTTCTTTTCAACAGGAAGAATTTTACTCTTTGGATTTTTGACATCATGTCAGCAACTTTTTGCTTGCTCGTCCTTTCAAACATAGCCACAAGGCATATTGAGAATCAAAATTGCTTCAGTACTTGACAGTACAGGTTTTGTAAATCCCTTCTTATCCTTGAATTGTAGCAAGAAAGTCGGGATTTGAAAGTGAAAGTGTTTGAGTTTTTCATTCGGGATTCATTGACTTAATTGGTGAAACTGTTCTGAGATTTGTAAGCATATTGTGGGAATCAGAAATACTTTGTGAGATTTGCAAAATGCAGAGACCTTCCAACGTCAACAACAGACTCCTCAAAGCAGCTGAATATCAAAATAGTAGTTTAAAACAAATTTGGTTAGTTTTTAACAATGCCTGTTCAGCTTTTCAGAGATCACAGACTCTGAGACATCTCAGTTACTGAGATTTATTCTATTGTGAGACAGGTGCTGCCTGAGTTGTGAGTTGTTATTTTTCTCCTGACAAGCTATCTGGTGCCAAAGAAACAGACAGGCAGGTATCAGGTACTGGACAGCTGGAGAACGGGTAGGAAGAGAGCTCCTGGCATGGCTGGGAGATGTAGGGTCAGACCCTGTGCAAAGACCACTGCAACACTTTGTTCTCAAGGTCACATCGTGGAGAGATTAAAAGTGGAAATGGCATTTCTGACACCTCTGCAAAGAAATCTGAAAAGGTCTCTCATGGCTGTCAGGTGTTTTCCTTACTATGGCCCTTCTGAAGGAAAAAAACCTCACATTAAACAAGTGACTGGAGGAAAAGGACCTGCAGTAGACCAGCACTGCCATTTGTTAATACCCTCATTCAGTGTATTCCTACAGGACTTGATCCAAATCCTGCTGGAATCTGTAGCAGATTTAGGATTCATCATTTTAAGAAAACAGAGACTAATCCACCCATACAATGGATGTCCAAATATAGCTCTGGGATATATTTAGAATAGAATAGAATAGAATGGAATGGAATGGAATGGAATGGAATAGAATAGAATAGAATAGAATAGAATAGAATAGAATAGAATAGAATAGAATAATATTTCAGTTGGAGGAGATCTGAAAAATCATCTAATCTGACTGCCTGACTAATTCAGGGCTGACCAAGTTAAAGTATGTTGTTAAGGGCACTGTCCAAATGCCTCAAACACAGACTTAGTGCATCAACCACCTCTCTAGGAAGCAATGTTTTACCACCATCTCAGTAAAAAAATGCTTCTTGTCCAATCTAAATCTCCCCAGGGGCAGCTTTGAACCATTCCCGTGCATCCTATCACTGGATAAGGGGGAGAAGAAATCAGCACCTCCCTCTCCACTTCCTTCCCCATGAAACTGTAGGAAATAATGATGCTGCCCCTCATCTTCCTTTTGAAGGCCTTCAGCAACATCTGTGATCCCACCAGCAAGGGACCTGCTGTTATTTGTGCAGCATGTCAGGACCATGGTCCTTGTCACTGCAGGTGCTTTGCAAGCACACAGGAAGATAAACCCCCTCTTCTAACGAGCTAGTAAGATAGTAGCTGACCATAAATAACAATAGCAGGGATGTAAGAAAGAAGGATGACAGCAGCAAATAGAGGAAGATTACACTGGTAGCTACTGAGCAAGTTGATGCCCTGCTGAAGGTGATGACGTTCCTATTTACAAGCAAAAAAAATGAAATCAATGGTGCATGGATGATTGAGAGCCAAACCATCATATGCTGGCCAATTCCTCACAGACATCACAGCACACACACCTCATCTAAATCTTACAAGGAGCAGTAAGTGGGTAATGCAGTGCTTCCATGCTCAGTGCAAGACAAATCCTTTGTTGAAAATAAATGTGGTAAGTCTCAGGTAGCCAGAAGTAAAACATATGTGTGATTTTAAACCATAATAGATTTTTTTAACTGTAAAAAAAAAAAAAAGTTAAATCCATGCACAAAAGTTTCAGGGGTAAGAAATTTTGATTTATTGCTATGGAAAATGAAGGAATTAATCAGTGTACTGAAAGTTGTTTGTTGCCTTCTGAAATGAGGTTATACATTCGGTGTATAAAACCAGACAAAACATCTTCCAAATTAATTTCTGAATCTAATCTAAATACAAGAGCCTCACAGCTACACCATGTTTCATGACCAGAGCTGTGGCAGCTCAACAGGCCAATTCTAGCTGGAAGGGGTAGGATCTTCCCTCAAACCACACCATTCACTCTCTAGATCCATTTACACTTTTTTTCCACTGATTGGTGTAAACACTCCAGCACTGAGACCTGAAATACAGATCAGTGTACATGGCAGACAAGGAAAACACAATTCAGTGTCACCTCTTCCCCATCCATGCATATTTCATCAGTCAAAACAGATATATAAACCTGATTTCCATGACCTGAGAAAAGAAAAAGAATAAAGAAGGGAAATATATAAAAAGTGCTAAAAAAAACCCCAGATGAAATCTGGGAGCTCTTTAAAAATAACTGAAGTATCTAAAATCTCATAAGTACACATAGAAAAGAGAGGACAACATTAGTTATAACCCTTCCAGGCTCAACAAAAGACTGAAAGCAGAATTTAGAAATTAAAAGGCAATATTTAGCAAACAGAAAAGGGAAGCAACAGCTATCAACCAGGAGGGGAAGTTATAGGTTGTAGAAAATTAAAGCAGTAAAAGAGCAAAATCTGACTGTCTGGGAGAAGGTAGGTTCTGAATAATAGCTATAATAAAATTCTGGTGCTTAGGGGGGTGGCAGAACTTTTAATGAGATATATGTTTATTCAATATTTCTGTTTTGTATCTTGAAAGAAGCAGGAGAATGTATTTGAATCATATGAACATGATAAAGTATTTTCCAGTCCATTAGTAGCTGTGGAGGGTGTTAAACATCTCTCAGACATAAATAATTTCAAATCAGCAGGCCCAGATACTTGCTTGGATGGATTCTGTGTGAGTTGATGGAGGACATTTCTAGTTCATGCTCTGAATTTTGAATAGACAGGATGAATAGACAAGGATAGAGGCAAAAGAGCAGCAGGCTGGAGGAATCCCAGCATTGTAAGAGAAGAATCAGAGAAGACAAGGTGGTTTAGGGTACTGTGGACACAATTAGCATGATATCTGTCACAGACATAATTCAAGTAAAAGATGATTCTGGTATAAATTCATACATTAGCCTGAGAAGGTGATTAATGTCAGTCAATACTACTTTTTTTCACAGGAAAATCAATGCAATCAAACCAAAAACCTGCATATTTTTTGAAATGACAGGCTGGATAACTGCAAACATACTAAGACTTCAGAAGAGTGTGGGATTTAGTATTTCACTACCTTCTGGTCAAAAGTTGTCAAGAAAGCACATTAGGTGGGTTGAGAACTCGATGACTGTCTATTGTCAGAAAGAGATTCGGTGGAAAATTGTCAGCCTGGGGAGGAATAATAGACAAAAAAGATTTGCAAGGACTTGCCTAATGCCACTCAGTATTTTCAGAAGAAAATCAGAAGAAAAAAAAGAGGAGGTGACATTAGGACTGAAAGCTAGGAAAATGGTGAGGAAGTCAAATCAGTTCGGAAGTGAAATTGCATGTCCTTGTGAAAAGCCCTTTTCCAGCCTTCATGTAAGTCCCCTTTAGGTACTGAAGGACTGCTGTAAGGTCTCTCTGGAGCCTTCTCTTCTCCAGGCTGAACAGCCTGAACTCTCTCAGCCTGTCTCCACAGCAGAGCTGCTCCACTCCTGTGATCAATTCAGTGGTTCTCTGGATTTATTCCAACAGGTCACCACCTCTTTTGTACTGGGTGTCCCAGACCTGGCTGCAGGAGTCTGGGTGGGGTCTCACAGGAGCAGATCACAGGGGGAGAATCACATCCCTCCACCTGCTGCTCACGTCTCCTTTGATGGAGCCAGGGATGCAGTTGGCATTTTGAGCTTTTTACCACAAACACCCCCAAGTCCTTCTCCCCAGGGCCGCTCTCAATCCGTTCTCTGCCCAGCCTGTGCTTGGGATTGCCCTGACCCAGGTGCAGGATGTTTCATGCGGCCTTGTTGAACTTCATGAAGTTCACCAGGCCCGTCTCTCAAGCCTGTCCAGGTCCCTCTGGATGACATCCCTTCTCTCCAGTGTGTCAGCCCCACCACACAGCTCAGTGTCATCAGCAAACCTGCTGAGGCTGCACTCAATCCACTCCCGTGCTGCTGTCAAAGATGTGAAACAGTGCCAGTGCCAACACCGACCCCTGAGGAGCACATCCTGTCACTGGTCTCCACTTGGACATCAAAGTGTTGATCACAACTCTTTGAGTGCAACCACCAAGCCAATTCCTTATCCACCAAGAGGTCCATCTGTCAAACCCATCTCTCCAGTTTAGGAACAAGAGTGCCATATGGGACAATGTCAAATACTTTGTGCGAGTCCATATGGGTGGCATCAATTGCTTTTCCCTCATCCCCCAAAACTGTAACCCTGTCACAGAAGTCACCAAATTTGTCAGGCACAATTTTCCCTTAGTGAAGCCCTGTTGGCTGGCACCAATCACCTCCTCCTTTTCCATGTGCCTTACAACAGTTTCCATGATGATCTGCTCCATGATCTTGCTAGACACTGAGATGAGACTGAGCAGTCTGTAGGTCCCCAGGTCTTCCCTTTGATCCCTTTTAAAATTGTGCTTCCCCTTTTCCAGTCAGTGGGATCTTCACGGGACAGCCATGACTTTCAAACAAGATGGACCATGGTTTAACTACTTTATCCACCAGTTCCCTCAGGAGCTGCATCTCATCAGCTCCTGTGGACTTGTGCACCTTCTGATTCCTTAGATTTTCTGATCTTCTACAGCGGACAGTTCTTCCTTCTCCCAGTCCCTGCCTTTGTCTTCTGTGATGTGGGCAGGGTCACTGGGGCACGTGTCTGTAAAAATACTTTTTTTTGAGTACCTCAGCCTTCTGTGTATCCCAGTTGGAGTTCAATTCTTTCCACTTGGCCAGTGGATATCCTTCTCCATCAAGGGATTGCTTTCCTAAGCACCCTCCCACACAAACACTAAAACCCCTAAGTTTAGTTTCAACCAGATAAAACTGAATAAAATTTAGACTTTTTTTTTTTTTTTCAACAGTGAGGATGTTTACTTACTGGAAAATAGTGACAAGGGAAATACTCTATCTCCTGATCAAAAGCAGATGTCTTGTTGGAAGATAAACTCTAAAACAACAAAATCACAGTCAGGTGGTAAGACATACTGGTAAGGTAACAAGGACATAAAATAAAAGATATTTGTTTTAAATTTTAAATCCCATATATATTGTGTAGTAGTGAACCTGTCAGGAAAGGTTTATAATCCAAACAGCACTAACACAATTCACAGGCTAGTCTTGATCTTGGTGGCCACAAAAGCAAAACTCCTATTGATTTTAATGGAATAAGCAATTAGCCAAGTCTGGTAAAATGTCAGGCTAGATGCTGCTCTGTGAGAGCAAATCTGAAGTGATTTCTTCACATTTTCATTCCAGTCAATATTTTTTGGCTCCTTTGAAGTCCAGCTCAGCTGCTGTCAGCCATCACCAGAGCTACCATTATCTCACAGGTCTGCCAAGCCCCCAACACAACTATGAGAATCTGCTGAGTTTTGCAAGACAAAAGATTTTGCAGCAAAAACAGGGAGATTAATTAATAGCATATAAACAGCACCGTTTATTTTTTTGCATATCTGATTTCTGAAATCTCTTCTTTTACATATTTATTGACAGTCACAATTATACCACAGCACAGATTTCTATGTCAGACCCAGGAAGAGATTCCTAATCTGTGAGGAAGTAAATCAAGCAGGCAGCCATGGACTGATAATGAATGAAAGAGAGCATGCAAATTCAGACTGTAAGCAGTTAATACAATAATTAGTCAGGCGATTTATTCAGCGTAGGGGTAACATTTGCACAAGCTACTTAGCATATGGTGATAGCAAGTGCAAATCCAGTTGTCTGAGAGAACTTCCACTGTGCTATCTCCAGTGATCAACCCAATGCAAAAGACAGCAAAGAATATCTGTGGAACAGATCTTTTCCTACTTGCAAATTTGTATTCTCTTTCCAATTAGCCACTGGCTAGTATATTGACACAGATTGTTAATATCTGTATCAAAGTTCAGGCATCATCTAGTGTAGCTCACAAATGGGTGGCCAGTTTGATGAGCACAAAGATCTTACCACTCTACAAGATTACCCACCAAGATCACGTTGACAGGATATGTTTGGAAAGTAAAAAAACTCATTAACAAAAATGTTCTAATGCGTCGTGCTACAGCTAGTGGATTAAAAATATAATCAAATACCTCTTCAAAAACACAACAGCACTGTCAGTAATCAGCAGGGGTAGAGCAAAAAGTGTACAATATTAGAACAACTTGCTATTATTGTCTTTGTGTGTCCTTTTTTTTTTTTTAAGGCATACCTGGCAGAGGAATAATTTTACTCTGTCTGCAGTAACCAGTCAAGCAGCTCAGAAAATGCAATGACAACTTGATAAGAATAATGGTGTGTTCAGAGATATAAATAGTTCGAGCACACACTGCTCTTTCCATAGATTCAGAGAGGTTAGGAATACATCTTACATAATAGGAAAAGAAATGGTTGAAAATTATTGAGCATTCTGCAATATGCATCTTAACCACAGTTTTTTAAAATGAGGAAAAAGAAGAGAAAGGGGTTTTTTGGGTTATTTTTTCTATAGGATGCATACTCAGAAGCACTGCAAATTGTACATCCTTGAGTGTGAATCAGAAGCACAAATAAAAACTTAAGACTTGACAGATGCAAAAGTGCTATAAATTGCTGTTACCATCGAATTTGATTGTGGCTTTGTCCCAGTCTCAAACAAGGACCAAATGCATCAAAATCACAGAAGGATTTCCCCTGGCTCACTCTTCACTGTTTTAAATGCAATCTCCAGGCTGGGCTTGGGGCAGAACTGGCTGTTTATCTGGATCCTTGTTTCACAGATTCTTGTTTGGATTTGGTCCTGTCTTGAACCTACCAGGATGCTGAGAGTGTTGCACCAAGCCAGATAAGGGAGGCCTCCCTGGACAAAGTTTTATTCCTCTTGCTGATGGCCTACACTGACTCAAATGGTGAAGTTACTTTTAGGGGACAAACAGAGCAAGAGAAAGGGAGAATGGAATAGTGAAAACTCTCCCCAGTGGCCAGCCAGGAAGAAAAACAATCTCACAGTTGATGTTTTCTGCTGTGATCCTACTAACACTCCCTTGAACAAGCTTCAATTACATGTTGCACAACGATTAGCTACTAAACCTTGTGCATGTGTATATATATTTGGATAATAATTATTGGCTATTGAAATAGTTTTTATGTATTGAAATCATTCATTAAGTCTTCCTCTCCTCTACTATATTGTTATACAATTTAAAATAAAAGACAGGAAAAGGGGGAGAGAGTTACTCTCACATCTGTGACAATTTCTTACAGGACAAATTTGGCTAAATCAACATATCTCAGGATTTGCAAGTGTGAGATCACGAGAACAACACATGAGAACAGCACACAAAAACAACAGCATGAGCTATGCAGGTGTAAAACTGCCACAACAACTCCAGGGTGCACAGGTGAAGGTGGCAGAGCAGGAGAGTGGGGTCCCAAGTGAAATGGAAAGTGCCCAGAATGAGAAAGGCTCAGGCACTCTGCAAGGTGAAGGATATTCCATTAAAAATTAAAAGTGTGTCTGTCTTCATTGGTACATCACACTTCATGATAAATTATAAACTTCTCTTAGTGTATTAATCTCTCCCAGCATCTGGAGGTTTGTGGTAAGGACGATGTTGGGCTGTGGGAGACTCTGCTTCAAGAGAGCTCCTCGAGGGATCAGGGGAGGATCAGATGGAAACAACTACAGGGAAGTGGTCAGTTCCTGTCTCATCAAAAGTACTCTGTCAACACATAATAAAATCTAACAATATTGTATTATATGTTATTAGCAGGCTCGTAGGGACATTATCATTTTCTCATTCCATTTTTAAAAAGGTTAAAGAAAAATACATCTTGGAAGGAAACGCTGTTTCTTTTTTATGAAACCCAACAAGCATAAAATTTTGCAAATGATGTTTTTCACTTGTCTAATCATGGACGGTCATGCCATTGCTCAGCCTATTTTAAAACTTGACCCTGATGAGGCAATGAAAACCAGGGTGGTAAAAATGCAATTCCAAACTGAGATTGACCTACTTGTTTTAGCCAGAGACATGAGAAAACTGAAAACTTTAAAGAGCTCAGCTCATGTGTCAGATATTGTCCATATTTTTCCATCTGTTACAAAGAATATCTGAGGATAAAACAGAAGCCTACCAAGAGGAAGCAAACCAGCTACTGAAATAAAGAAAATATTTTCCAAAAATATTAAAGGAAATCAACATATGCAAGGTATCTTTTGAAGAGAAAACATACATGTCTTTAGCACCTTGACTATTTTGTACTATTTCATACCATAAAAAAGAAGATTTATAACAGAGCAACTTTCCAGTAGTACTAATGGAAAAATTATTGGCAGGATTCTATACAAATATTGAAAAATCGCAATTTTCTCATAGTAAGCCTTTTGTCACATGGCCAATGGCATGCTGAAAAAACATATTCAAGGTCAAGGGCACAGGGATATTTCCCATTTACCAAAAATGAACCATGTGTTACTCTTTAGAAAATTCATGGCTCTGGTTTAAACTCCCTCCCATGGATGTAATCAGCAACAGAGTCAGACCACTGAGTGTACTTGGAAAATCTACCTATAGATACAACTATAACACTGCAAAAGGCATTCCTGAAGTACAAAAACGAGAATTTTTTGGCTTTCAACTGAAGGTCGTATGATGCTGCAGGGAGTGGAAGTGCACATCTCACTGTGTGTCTAATCCCTGCTGAGGGTTTCTCTGAGTGACCTACAGAGCACTTTGGCAAAAATAGCAATGCAGATTCAGCAGCCAAAAGCACCATTTTGCCTTCTTCTTGCAATTAATTGTTTGTATATATCTTTAATGGAAAAAGTACTGCATCCCAGTTTTTAGATACACTACAGACTGTCCACATGGTCCAACAGAGGCTGAAGAAAGTCTTTGCTGTGCAGAGCCCGGAACAGGTTTGAGTTCCTGTAACAATGCCATAACCTTGGATCTCAGATGTGTTTCTTCATAGATTCTGGAAAGGTTCAGTCCAGAAGTGTGTGCTGTCATTATCAATTTCTCACTGATACCAGGTTAAGGAAACAAAGCCTAAATGGTGGCTGTGCTGAAGAAGCAGAGACAACGTGGAAGGCACAAGGTGCTCAGCTGAGAAGATGAAGCAAGACTATGGGTAACACATCACAACCTAATGTTGTGGATACTTGTGCACAAGCTGCTTGTGATTGTGAAAATGTGAAAAGGGAAATTCATATAATAATAATTCCAGCTTGAAAGGGAAGAAGGGAAAACGGGAAGAAATATTTTCTCATTAATAATCATTGTAGCATGTAACACAACAGTCCTTCCCTGTTTCTTCTCTGTGACAAAATAAAAGGCCAGAATGACAAGTTTAACCCACCTATTTCCATCTGGAATTTTTAGCTATTTTTTTTCAGTAGAGAAACATCAAGTTATCATCTCTTCTTCACATTGTTCAGAATCCAACAGTTACCATCCTTCCCCAGAAGCAAGCTGGCCTAGAAGGTGGTAGAGCAGAACATGATTTATCCACAGTCATTTTCTTCCCTTTCCAAGTCAAATTCTGAACGTTTTCTAAACCTGAAAAACATTGTGGGTTTTTTTTATATATCCTTAATATAAGGGAGAATTTGAGGAAGGAGACAAGGAGGAGAGGGGAGATCTAAACCAAGTTGCTTAGAAAGTGTCACAGTTTTAAAGTCACCACATGATATGAAGATGGAAAATTAGCCATATTGAAGTATCATCACCTTTGGTGCTCCCTGAAATTTTAAAACTTTTTTTCTCTTAAACATATAATTCATTTTTTCTCCTCTTTTTTATCACTTAAGCGAATGAATAGAGAAAACTCATCTCAGCTGAACCAAAAGGAAAAAAATCTAATTTGACTTCATTGGAGTCAGGATGTCACCTAAAGAGCCAGGTCCTGAGTACATAAAAAGTTTATGCTGCTTTCCTCCAGAAGCTGAATAGACTCCACTGTCACAGTCTGCAGGCACCACAGAATGAAACACAGCAACATTTTCACAAAGAACAGGCACAAATGAAAAACATCTCCAAATATAGGCTGGAATTAATGATATTCAGCACAGAATTTAACAACATGGAGGAACACCACAGGAAACAGTGTGAGAATTAACAAATGAGCTTTAAACACACAGCCCACTCATGCACTGAAAGGGCCTGGAGTGACTGGTGAAAGATTTCTAAAATGGGTGAGAGAGGGTATGTGAAAGCGTTTGAATGAAAGGAAGAGTAAGTTCTAAAAAGGAAATGATTCCTGTGACCAAGAAAACAACAGGAAGAAGCATTTCCATTTTTTTATGGGTGGAAGTTAGAGAATTTCCATCAAGTCCATAGAAATTACTCCATTACAAGTAAGTTGAAAGTCTGCATGTGCACTGTCAAACTGGATGCTGGCCTGAGGATGTGCTTTTCTCTGAGACAGTTTCAGATATAGCATTTTTCATTGCAGCTATGTGACTATTTAATCATATTAAGATCTTAATTTATAATTTTGTTCCTCTACACTTCTGTAAAAATGAGCCAAATAATTCCAAAGAAGAAATAGATTCATCAGATCTCTATTAACATGGTAATTGAGACAGAGTCCTTTGGGAGAATAAAGCAAACATTGAATAAAATTGAGAGAAAAAATGCTTTGTCCAAACCTAACCAGAAACTTTTTCATGGCTATTTCTTATTCCTGTTTAGGATATACAAACCACTAGGAAAGTGCTATATCTTGACATAAAAACAGAAAATACTTTTCCAGTTATTTGTCAGGAAAACCTGTGAATGATAAAAGCCAACAATAATTTGTCAGACAGTTTGGCTGTTGGATCAGCATTGTGCTGGCAAGTGGGTAAACAAGGTCTTGTCAAAATCTAATCCTCGCTCCTGTCCGATTTTGTGATCTCCTAAGGGTAGAAGACAAGACTTGCACTTTTTCACAGTGACACACGATGGTGGCTCCAGGCAGATGCAGTTCAGCTGCCTGAGCTCATCACATGAACCCTTTTTAAACTGGTTTATTGAAGATTTGCATCAGCCCATCCGTGGAGCAAGATCAAGACTCTTCTGTTCTTATACTCAGCCATGCTCCTATTTATTCTTAAGAATGAGGGCTGCTTTTGAAACCAGAAGAGACACAGTCTGAGTTTTTAAGTCTTTTCAACTTTCAGAGCCAGATAAACCTCTTCCTGTCTTTTTATTCCATAATGAAAGTTTCTAGCCATTCCTGCCTCCTTCTGGTTGGGCTGGGAGGACACAGAAGCTCACTAGGAAGTTTCCCTGATGAATGGAAAACTCCAATGCTGCTTAAATCAGAACAAAGGTTTGGAAGTGTTTTCTGTCCAGTGGCTTTGGTCCTGGGGTACTTGTTTTATTCTCTTAAATCCGGGATTTCACAGCAGAAAACATTCCCCTTGCATAGTTTGTAGTCCTGCTTTTTTTAAAGGGGTTGCATGTGGGGTTTGTTTTCCCTTGAAAAAGTTTTGTGATTGGAGTTCTGCATTCTGTGAAGCAAAGCGATAGTATGAGGATTGAATTTTTTAGCCCATATAATTATCTCTCTTTCTGCAATATATTAAGTCTGAAGTATCTTATCCCCCATCCCATTCCTATTCCTTTTTCTTCCCACTGTTTCAATTCATCTGCTATTTCAAAAGCACTCCCTGTTGTATTTGTTACATTTAATATCTGTGAGAAGCACTTACAGAAAGGCATTTGCTACTATTAGAAGGAGAAAAAAAAAGCACCCCATCCCATTTCTATTAAGAGGTTTAAAGCAACCTATTTAACTTTTCTGTCTTCAATTTTTTTTTCCATATTCAGTTTGCCTGACATAACCTTTTCATTAGTGTATTAGCTACAGCAGCTCAGCCTGGAGAGGCACACGAGATTCACGTACACCCAGTGCCTGAGGGCTTTTATACCCTCCAGGATGGAAATTCACTATGGTAATTTCAGCCTAATCAATTGAAATACAAGATTGAAGCTGCTGCTAATTGAATGAACAGAACTGAAATTTGGCAAATGTCATAATGTCAGTTTACTCATTCAAAAGTTTCTCATTGACTGAGGAGGGTGCCAGAACGAGAGGTGACTCCAGAGTTGTGGTCAGGTGTGCCTGGGGAATCACAGGATAAAGGCAATGCATTCTCTTGGGTCGAGCTGGTTCACTCCCTGGTGTGAACTATGTTGGTTATTTAGTTCTCAGGAAAAAAACCATATTTGTGATTAAAAGAGTTGCCTGGAAACACAAAGAAAGTCAGAGACAGTCGGGAGAACAGAATATGACTCCATTCCCACCCATTCCTTTCCTGTTCCATTTGTATATTTTATAAAAAAGTGAAAAGTTTGGTCCTATGGTAGGAAAGCTGTGACTACTCTCTTCAAAGAAAAGGGCTGAGGATTAGAACATTACTTGTTGAAAAAGGCTTTGCAACTTCTTGCTTTTGTTAATGACTATTTCAGCATCTATTAAACCTACCTTCATCATCAATCATCAAAGAACCCTAGATTTCTCAGATTCTGATGCTCTTGATCAATCAAAATTATACTGGAAGTCCTCAGGTTTGTTTATAGGTGAGAATTAAATAACAAGCAGATATTTAACACCAGCTAAACCCCAGAAAAACACTCAGAGTATGTTAGGTGGGATATTAACTCTTTCAGTGGCTTTTTAGTGTGGTTAGAGGCAACTTTCACCTAAACCTTACTGTTTAAGACCAATTTATGTAATGAACATTTATGTAATGAAAAGATATTTATGTAATGAAATACACTGAAATTACCTGGAATCAACCCACTCTACCACCCAAATTTTCATATCTCTGGATTAAATTAGTAGTTGATCTCCTTGCAGAAACTTTATGATGCAAATCTTACAGGGAGATGCTTGTAACCTGTAGGCATATAGGTCATAAACCTTCCTTATATTTTATCCATCTAACATGCTCACAGAAGATAGAATAACTTCTGACCACAGGTATTCTTCAGATCTTTTCAGTTCAAAGGACCATCTGCTTTTCCCAAATGTATCAGTAGATGTAGTAAGAGTGAGTACTCCTTCCTACCAACCCGGATTTGTAAATATCCTTAGACAACATTGGATATTAGTGCAATCCTCCAATGAGAATAAATATGGAATTTTAAGCTATTTGACATTGTTTTATATTTACCCAGGAAGATTTTTCCTGCCTGCAGTTTTACTGTTACCATTGATAACTCTTGTAGATACCACCCTCCCTCTGCTAGAGACAGCTGAAGAAGGATCAGTAAAGCTTAATTTGGGCATCTAAATATAATAGAGGCACACTGCAATTAATAAACTTACAAAAAGCCATTGGAAAGCCATTTTTCTTGAAAGTTTTTTTTTTTAATCTCCCTATGGTACAGGCTTACTTTCAATCTTTACCTACAGAGAAAGATGTGAAATTCTCTTTTTCTTCAATTCAACCTCATAAATTTATCCCCCATATCGATTTGTTCACATGACAGGAACAATGCTGCAGGCATGGCATCTGCAGCCTACTGTACACCTGAATTACTCATTCTCTGGGATGAACAATTAAAAGGCTCAAAATCCCCTGCTTACATTTCTGAAAAAATTCCTGGTTAAGGTTTTTATTGGAATCATAGAATCACAGAATTGTTTGGGTGGGAAGAGACCTCTAAATTCATCCAGTCTAACTGTTGACACAGCACTGCCAAGCCTGCCACTAAACTGTGTCCCCAAATGCCACATTTACATGTATTTTAAATCCCTCCAGGGATGGTGACTCCACCACCGCCCTGAGCAGCTGTGCCAGGGATGGACAACCCTTGGCATGAAGAGATTTTTCCAAATATCCATTCTAAACCTCCCCTGGTGCAACCTGAGGCTGTTTCCTCTTGTCCTGTCACTTGTTATTTGGGAGAAGAGACCAATTCCCCCAGCTGCACCCTCCTGTCAGGGAGCTGTAAAGAGCAAGAAAGTTCCCCCTGAGCCTCCTTTGCTCCAGGCTGAGCCCCCCCAAGTCCCTCAGCTGCTCCTCATCAGACTTGTGCTCCACACTCTTCACCAGCTTGTTTTGTACTTTGTTGGTAATTAATTTTGCTAAAGATAAGAATTCTTGCTCCAGAATAGTGCCACTAAAAATGCCACTTTACTTACAGTTTTCTAAATGAGGACTGGAGTTTAAAGAGAATGAGAGAAGTTTATGGGGCATAAACATCCTTATGGATTTTCTTAGCTCAGACTTCTATGTATTCCAGCCAGTAAGTAAGGAATATACACATGAAAAGTAGAAATTGAAAGTAGACATATTGCATGTTCAGACCCAAATATAGACCCTCACATAACTGTAGACTTATGATGCAGCTAAAGGTGTGATGGCCAAACTTTTCTTAGCAGTCAGTGAAACACAACCAGGATATTTATTTGGGTCTTGGGCCTGAGTGTAACCAAACAATTTCACATTTTTTTAAACAATTTCACATCTTTTTTTTTTTTTTTTAAACTTCAAACAGGACATGTTTCTTTTAATATGCATAATTCTTGTCAAATCTGTCAAGAGAATACACAAAAATGAAGGTCTGCAATAGGGGCAATCCAGCAACTGATTGAAATGGGGTTGGCATTGCAGCTTCCAGGCAGGAAGCTGTGTGATGAATTTAATTTTAAGTATAAATACGATTTCCATCATGGTAGAGCTCTGATTTGCATAGGAAGCAAAGCGGGGGATTCAATTTGTTTACACAAACAATTTAATTACTTTGTAAGAAAGAAAATAGCCACAAAAATTGAAAGGGCTGAGCCATCCAGTAGAGACTCAGATATAGCTATAGATGATATAGATAGATATATAGATACAGATATAGATGATATAGATATAGAAATAGGTATAGATATAGATATATAGACATAGATATAGATATAGATATAGATATAGATATATAGATATAGATATATAGATATAGATATAGATAGATATAAATATTGCTATAAATATTAATATAGATATTAATATAGATATAGATATAGATATAGACATATATATAGATGATATAGATATAGATATAGATACAGATGTAGATATATAGACATAGATATAGGTTGATAGATAAAGATATAGAGATGAAACACCTCTGATCCATGTCCTTCACAGGAAAGAAAGGTGGGGTGTGATGGGAAGCTGCAATAGAGTGGAGGGAACAGAACCAGAACCAAACGATGGAAGCTGAAGCTTCACATTTTGTGGCAGTGGATGTGAGGAGAGCAAAATGGATGTGGGATCCTCACAGCTTCCAGTGCTGCCTTAATGCCTGGTGAGAGAACTGTCCCCGTGGGAGCAGTGGAAGATCTGCAGGTAGAACTTGCTGGCCTGCAGTTCAGAGGATGAGAGAGCAGATGATTTAATGGTTTCTTCTCCTAAAACCCCTGAATCTGTCACTGAATGCCTCCTACTCTCAAGCACCGCAGGCAGTGGGAGCAGAAGATCATAAATTTTACAGGAGTAGAACACATTCCCGTACCAGGCCATCCTCATGCATACATGAAGGAGCAGGAACCAGATCTGTGATTTTTTATTCACTTAGAACACAGACATAAAATTAAACAAAGTATATGTATTTTTTGTAGATTCTTATGTAAAACAAAGGAATGCATTTCATGGCTGATGGCAAGCAACACCACACCCTGGGTGTCAGTTTGTGGGCACCCATTGAAGCACACATTTGCAGGATGCTCTACTTTGTAGTTCATTGATGAAAATCCCTTTCTATGCACTTCCTGTGATAGTTCATGTGCCAGGATGAGTCTTTTTCCATCACTCACCCCAGTGTATAAAATCCTTGTAAGGATAGAAATTAATCTCCAGGAAAAACTGCTCCTAGACTGCAGATAAACACCTTTTATTGGTTTAAAAGTAGATTTACTGACCTATATTTGCCCAGACTACATTTCCTCTGCTAAAACACATTCTGTTTGTTCCCTGGTAATGTGTCCTCACAACAGCCCTTTGATGATTCTTGTACTGCTGCTTAGTCATATTAGCATCTAATTCTGATCCCTGGCTATGTTAGCAGATGAAGAGAAATACACAGACTGAAGACATTTGTTTAGCAGTGACTTGAAAAGGGGTTTTATTAGCTGGAATTTTGAAAGTATCCCTTTTGTACGGTATTTTGGGTGTTAACTAGCAACTCTGGGACCAAGAGCAGCTGTTGGCTGATTAGCTGCTCTGCATCAAGCACATCTTGGTTCATGCTTTTTTCCTGTGAACTGCCTAATAGTCCTATAGATAGGTGTGTGTGTAATTACTATAATTAATATGAGATAACTAATTAGCAGTGGTGTAGGAAGTACACAATCAAATTAATGTTCCTATGGTAATTTGGAAGAGAATGAAGATGTTCAGAGCAGGAAAATCATCATATTTTTCACCCCCAGTAGTGTTCGCCTATCACCTGGGCAGCTTTCAAGATGTTTTCCCTGTGCAGACCTGGCATTTGGGCTGGGTTTTAATCAGAACAAACATGAAGTTACTAATTCAGGGTGGAAATTTGCTCAGGTATGCAAAATAGATTTTTTTTTTTTTT
>VZRO01003285.1:1020121-1031489 GCA_013397915.1 Daphoenositta chrysoptera | reverse complement strand
ATGTGCAGGATTTTCTTATTAATTTTTTTTTTTTTTTAATTAGTTTAGCCTACCTTTTAGTACTCACTTCAAAATTATGCTAAGCATCTCCTGGCAGCTCTCTGCCTGCTTTGGAGTCATGGTAGGTGTATTTTCTCACCCTAATACAACCCCTGAATTAGAACCTTGTGTCCAAACTACAGGATGTAANATACCAGGAGAATGAGTATCCAGTATTTTCCCATTAAACATTTTTTCTTCCATCATGCTCTGCTGTTGTCCTCGGGGACAGAAGTAGAGCAGCAACTCGGAGATATAATTTTGTAAGTCTGCCCAATAATACAGGCCAGGGCAATGAAAAATAGTTCCCATAATCCTAAAAGGTTAGCCCAGCCACAGTGAGATTAGTGTTAGATTGACCTTAAGTAAAACATTTCTGCCTGGCTGGTAAACTAAGACATTTTATTTTGATCTTATTTTGATCTTATCGTTGTTTTGAAGCATTCCCATAATCTTTTCCGAATCACAGTGAATTGGGGTAAGATTACTGAAGTTCCTTCAGGGGAAGTAAAACAATCTAGGTTTCCAAAGAAAATCTTCACGAACATGAAATAGCTTTCACTTGGTGTTTTTGTGGTTTGTTGGGTTTTTATTTCTTCGGAAAGGCAAGATAAAAACACATCATGTTCCTCAGTTCATTACATTACAGTGAACAACAATAATTTACATCCTTCTCCCACAGCAATGATTTTATACAAGTTCAGGAGCAGACTTTGGAAAGTTTATGATGACCTTATACCTCCCCATTTGTTCAATAACAAATGGAAAACACATAATCATTTCCAGGTGAGAACAACAGCAGACACGACATTGATGGTTTGGTATCAATGCCCCCTCTGCTCTGTCTTGCTCTGGTTTGGCTTTAAGACATGAGTGACACCGAGATTTTCATGTTCAGTCTCTGTTTTCCGCCATCCTCATCAACACTATGAACTTTTTTATATTTACTTTATGTAAATATTTTTTGATAATTGACATTTTCCCCTACAAATCATTACTGGTTTATTTGACTATGGAATTTTGCATAACAAAATCTATTTTCCTTATTTTAAACTCACACTTCTAAATGTTTATTTCTGTTAATAAATGTATGCTACATGAAGAGTGGGATTGAGAGCAAAAATAACATTTCTGTAATACAGGATTCAAATTGAAATGAGATGGAGAATTTGCTGCCCTTCAGCATCCAGCCAGCTCAGAGGGAAAATAGGAGAGGAGGGTGAAATGTTTCCCAAAACCAAAGATGAGGACACAGGACAAAAATTGTTCAGCATAATAATAATTACAGCTTCATATTTCATTGCAGATCATGTAGCAAAAAAATGTATTTCGAGGGAACAAAACCAGAAAAGAGAAAATATAGAAACAGAGAAAAGATAAAATAGATAACTAACAATAAACTGTCCTATTATGAGGTCACTAAAAATATTCTGTTTATTTCGATGCTGATTTGGGGTCAGATTCCACAAACACAAGGGAAGGGAAGCCCACAGCAGTCGATTGCAGGGGGTTTTTTTTTTATTTTTGGGAAGTTCTCTATCACCATCTACTGGAAAGAAAGTTTCATTGCCCCAGCAAGATGTAAGAAAAATAAATATATTGGCTATTTTGAAGACATAATGAGTTTCTGAACACTCCTTTCTCTGAACTGAAGTAGATCTTCTCATAATGACTTTTCTTTAAAGTGGTGCTACTATTCTGTTACCACCAGAATGGTTAAAAAAAAAATTATTTTTCATTAATTCTTATTCACAATATATTATGATATATAATACTGTAAACACAGGATATAGAATACAATATAAAATGTCTTATAGTTCTAGTATCAAATTATAAAATAAATATTAAATGATTAATACTACTTGCTTTAATGTGACCAAAATTAATTCCATACTACAGGATACAGAATTTTACTTAACACTCAGAGAAAAAATTTTGTCTGCTCTCATTCACACTTGGTTAATTATTCATCTTCCTAAACAGATGATGGTCCCCAGAAGTACTACCCAGAGTGGATGAGTATTTTGGAAAACCCAAGCCAAGAGAAATTCTGAAAATTTTTCCCTAACTGGGAAGAAAGGCAAGATAAAGTTATTTGTGTGGAATAAGAGTTGCTTAAAGATATGACTAAAAATGCTTCAAAGGCAAAAAAGTAATTTGTGCTCTGTGACCCTTAGGAATGGAAGAAGAAACAAGGAAGATCTAACTGAAATATCAGGAGCAAGTTTCTGATGAGAAGTTAACCACAATAAGTTCTTGACAATTGCTACGAAATCTCCTTCACAGGGGGGTTTTAGATCACATCAGACAATTCTCTGTGAAGAACCAGGGTTGCTGTTGATGCTGCTTTGAAGTTGGCAATATCTCAGATTATTTCCAGTCCTCCTTATGGGATATTACCCATATTGAAATGTGTCATGTCTAGAGGAACTGGTCATATCAAAGACCCAAGGCACCACTCATCTCATAAACTGACTTCCCAAATTAAAATACAACCATTAAATTCAATCTTTATGTCTGTCAAAGTCAGTATTATTGTGGGAATCTTGCAACGACCTGCACCCCAGAGTAGATGGAAATCACAGGTGTTATTTAGAGACAGGAAATTTACTTGAAAAGCTTGTTTAATGTAAGACAAGGAATGAAAACTAAAGTTTAACTTACTCCAGCTCTAGACACCACAATGTCAACCACATCTATCCTGAGGGAAGAAGAGCTTCTCCCTCCCTAACTCAGGAGGAAAATCTAGAACCCTGGGCTCTTAATTCCAGAATTCGCAAACTGTTGAATAGGGAGGTATATAAGGTGTAGGATATGTGCAACTATAGGATGGCAATAGAAAGGGCTGGATAATTTTTCTCTAGAAAAGAAGTTAAATCTATACACCAAAAGTTGTTTCAGCACCACAACAGATCTTTTCCCCCTAGTCAACAATTTTCATGGCTGAAGTTATGTGAAAAATCTGATAAAAATTTCTAGAGTTTCAGCTGTCTCCAAGATTATTTTTCAATAAGAAACAGAAACAATAAAATCAAATAAACAAGCAAAGCCCACCAAAATCAAAATCCAGACCACACAGCGAGACACAACTCCTCCTGCATTTAGGTACTCTTCCATGTTTCAAAGTTTATTTTTAATTCATTGCCTAAAGAGCACTGCTGTGTGAAAGTATTTTAGTTATTGACTAAAGTTTATTACACTGCCAACATTCAGCTATGCCAGAAGCATTGCTGGAGTAGTTTAAAACCGTGCATAAACTGTGTATAGTCAACTGGCAGAGAAAAGGTCCATTAAAGAGTAATATAACAGTAGTGCATCAACATCTTTTGTTCAACATCAAAATAAACTGCTGTCTTTTTTACACGGAATCCATTTCTTTTAGAGATGGGGTGACCAATGTATTTAAGAAAGAGTTATTTGAAAAGAATTTCTTCTTAAAATTTTGCAGAAGCAGAGATGCTAACTCCTATGTGTGACTTCTTTGAAGTCTTCTCCCTCAAAGTGACATAGAAATCCCAACAGATGATAATCTAAAATCTCTGTTCCTCACACTAACTGTTGTTGTGTCTTTTGGGAACATTAGCACTACCTAAATATAAGCACCTAATTGAAATGCTGCCCTGGTTTTGGTTGGGATGGAGTTAATTCTGTTCCTAGTAGCTGGTTTTAGATTTAATATGGGATCAATGTTTGTAACAGACTGATGTTGTAGTTGTTAGTATGTAGTGCTTACTCTGAATCAAGGATTTTTGCCTGTTCAGTACCACATGTGGAGGGGGTTTGAGAGTGTGCTGCCTCCAGCTCCTGCTCCAGGAGGATTTCTGCGTGCACAGAGCCTCTGGCATCGACCAGGTCACAGTTCTGAATTCCAGAGGTTGTTGAAGATGTTTTCATTTCAACAGCTCGGGGGCTTGGTCCCTACACAGGGGTGTTTCTACAAGAGCGGTACCCTCAGAGGGGTAAACAGAGTCATTCCCTTGTCGCTCTAGGACATGAAAAGAAGCACTCTAGACTCAAGTTTCTGTCAGGTCCCAACCGAAGCCAGGAAAAGAGAGCTCATATATATGTTTCTAAGAATGACCATGGATTGGAGAATGAGGTTACCACCTCTTCCAATCCCACTGGTTACTTGAACAATCCATCAAACTTTCTCCGCCTCAGGAGAAAGAATGAAAACGATAGAGTGCAGTAAACAAAACATGATTACGTTTACAGAAAGTGAGTGAGAAACTCTATCACAAAGTGACAACATCGAAAGACTGCAAAAGTCAGGGCAACAATTCCCTGGGCTCCTTTGATGGTGTTGCTCAAATCTCCATCATTTGTGTTGGACTCTGGACTCCCAGTAAACCTCCACACACAGGCTCTCAAAGCAGCTGTCTGAAGAACTCGACTCAGATGCTGACACAAGGGCCAGGCGGAATACCCCTGGGTGTTTTCCCAGTCTGCTGCTGGTGAATTGGTGAGCCCTGGTCTCTCAAAGGTCACTTGTCACTTTGGTCGTGTTTCTGTGGCTCTCACTGACTGTGGCTTCTCAGGTGGCACCTAGGCATAAGTGCCTAATTTTGTCTTAAATTCCACTTAGTTGACTCCAAAGTTAATTCATGTATGTCAACAGCCTATGTGCCTGTTGGACTCAACTCTAAAGGTCAAATCTGAGCTGTTCCAATGGGAAGTATATCCTAAAAATCCTGAACACCTTACATAATCTCCTAAAACACATCATATTGTTGGGATATTTATTTCCCTCCTTTGATTAGAGTGGAAGGGGTCCTAGGAACACATTTCTTTACAGGCTTAGAAGATAGGTATTTCTCCAATATCTCATGGGGTACCCTGAGTTCTACAAAAAACCTCACTTTTACTCCTGCAAAGGATGTATTTAACTTTTTCCTGATAACTTAAGGGGTACACGATCCTCCTTCTTCTTTTATTCTGTATGCATACAGGCATTTGTTGGGATCCCACTCAAAAAATGTGATATTTATCACATACTCGGGCACCCTGGGATTTTCTAGATGGCATCTATATAAAAACTGATCTCTAACAGGTTTGTGTTCTGCATGCAAACCCACATATACATGCTGGCACCCCTAGGTTATTTCAAATGGTCGTAGAACCTGTGCTCAGGCAACTGAGTCAAACTCACACCTTTATTTTGTGGTTGTATTTACCAATATCTTTAAGAGTGAGAATTTAAATGCTACAGAAACTTTCTGAATAATTCTGTGAAGACAGAGAGATGAAAATAAGGGAAAGATCTTGGACACAAATGTGCCGTGATTATGGGAAGAGGTGAGGTGAAGAAAAAACTTGCAATTTATTTTTTTTCCAAAATTTCATCCACAAAGGCATAAGCATCCCATATGAGAAAAAACATGTTAATTTAATCCCTTTGGGAAAGGGAATGATAACAGCACCTTCCTTTACCTGTAAGTTTATTCCCAAGGGGAAAAACTAAATAATGTGTAGTTAGATTAAACTAGACAAAAAGTTGGGCACTTGCTAATATCTCCTGTTTGGGCTTCCTGAATAGGCAATTAAGATTGTGTATTTTATGTAAGGCATGGTTTCTGATGACTGCTAGACATTACCATATTAAATATTTCTGTTGGATTTATTGTTCTAAACAACCCATACTGTTTCCTTTGTGGAAAGTGCTGATTTATAACAGTGCAAATCACCTTGCTAAGATTTACACAACCAAGTTTTAGGCATCTAATATTGTGGGAATATAAATCACACTGAGGATCGGTGTGTTGTCTGTGCAGGAAAGCAGCAGGGGATTTTCTGAGTTCAGGGGATTTCTGCTTTATGATGTCACTTTTCCCCTTTTTCTTTGAATTAGCAGAGGCCATACAACAGCTCTGTTGACTCACAAGCTGTTCCCTGCAATGGGTTATTATCTGTTGCTCATCTCTCTTCTGATTTTCCTTGGCTGGCTGGCCCAGCAAGGTGAGTGGAATGGTTGAAGAATGTTCCTGGTACAAAGCTTTGCTTTAAAACAGGAATTCTCTCTTTGTTGTGAATTAAACCCATGCAGAAACGCTTTGGTGGGCTGGGGAGATGGATGATGGATACCTGGGTTCATCAGCAAATACCCTTGGTTGCTTGTGAATGCAGCTGTTTCCCATAATATTCTGCAATTATTTCTCTGCATGAGCAACAGTGCAAAGAGGAATGAAAACTGCAAAGCACCTGTGTGAAATCTGAATGCAAGTTTGCCAGAAATGTTTTTTTAGTATTTACCCAACTCTACCCTGAGTGAACAAACGACAATGAAATCATGTTGGGGGGTTGTTGGTTGGGGAATTTTATTTTTTCCATGAGACCAAATATCAATTTAAAGGAAGAAGTAATTCCATTTTTTAGAGTTTTGGTGTTGCTTTTGGTTTTGGTTTATTTGTTTGTTTATTTTCATGCATGAAATCATGTCCCATGGCTCTGAGTACTGGAGCCTGGGAGAATTTTCTGGGAAAATATCCCTTTGTGATCCACCATCCTGGATACACTCATGACACAAGGTGTGGTACTGGGTGGGTGTTATAAACAAACCAGTCCAAGCCCTGTCTGCAAGGAGTGGCTGCTCTCTCCCTGCCTTTGGCCACTGCTGGAGACAGGATGGTTGGCTGTCAGGATCTCTGGTCTGACACATTGTTACTGTCATTATGCTCAGGCACTTATTTTTCTTCAATATTTAGCAAACAAAAAATAAAATTCTGCCTTGCATCCAAACTCTTTTGTTATTAATTGACATGGGTCTCAGTCCCTCGGACTCTCAATGTGTAAACCCGAGCAACAGCAGACATAGATCTTTTATATCAGACTGAGCCATCCTATTTACCAAATTTCTGAGCTCTGAAAGCACAATATTGACTGTGGTAGTAGTTTAAGTGCTTCATTCAACTAACTGAGCATAAGTTATAAGTGATTTTCTCTGAAGACACTTCAATCTCTCTGTGAAAGCCACACATTGCTGGAGGACACAGCCCCAGACAAGGAAATGTGTTCTCCCAGAATAAGGTACACCTGATATCAAGATATAATTTGGGTTGGAAGGGACCTTAAAGATCATCTGGTATCAAATGGCTCATGGCTGAATCAAGACCAAAATGACAAGCACGAACCCGACACCCAAAATGAAATTCATTTCACCAAACGTAGACTGCTCCAATGTAAATATTTACATGGAATCTAAATACCTAGGCTATTTTCCGGCCAAAATAATTAAATCAATATTTTAGCCCACATTAGGAAACAGATATCAAAAATATTGGGAGAACTGAACTCTGTTAAACTTTGTAGAAACCAATTTCTTTCCAGAAACATTGTAAAGAAAAGTGTCCTTCACACAAAGGAGCCTTTTGAAGTGCCTCACCATTAAACACCAAGAAACATTTGCAAATTTTCTCACATTCTTACCTAACATTGGGAAATCAAATTTTTATTAATTCCAGGTTGCATGTCAAGAGTTTGGAGACTATGAGCCCCATAGCAAACCTTCCCAGAGTGCTGGTTTGAATGACCCTTTGTTTTCCAACAATTGCAATATACTCTGGGGACCTGGTTCATTACATTTCTGTTGGGTTTTGGTGGCAGGAAATAAAAATAAAGATTCCCATAGTAGGAGTTTATTTCTTAGGAATTATCTGAAATTCAATGGGTCATGGACTACTGTCCTTATCTGGAGAGCAGGTACTTGGTGTACTTGGTGAATCCAAAAATTAAGTCCATTTTGCCATCATTTTTGTGTCCTTTGGTAAAAGTCTACAATTGAAAAAAAGTAAATTCTGAGCTTTAACCATAGAACAAAAAAGACAAACGGGAAAAATCTCAGGCCTATATCTTCAAACACTTTGTATTTCTGCCACTACATTTTACAGCACATGGTTTGCTCAGATGGACTTATCCCCTGCATCACCAGAACATTCCTTAAATAGGCTGCTCCAGGCAGCACGGATTTTTCATATTGTGCATTTACAAGAAGGTGGGAGGTGTTAAAGCCAGCTTGGAGGAGATGTAAAAACAGACATTTTAGCAGCCGGGGGATGATTTTGGCCAGCAGATGCCACTACTGCTCCATTCCATCAGCGAACTCCTGCATGTACCAGCCCAAACAATTTATCACTGAAATACAAGGTGTAGAGATAAGTATTGAATAGGCTGAGAACTAAATTTTTAGTGGTGCTTTTTAATACCAAATGCATTTTTTGTATCCTATGTATTCAATACAGTGGCTCCTTCAGTTGTATAGTTCTGCTGTTTTTGCTCAGTACTATGCTTTTCTTATATACTTTCAGAGGGGAAAGTGCATGTCAGACCTTCATTTTAGGCAGAAAAATAAAGAAAAGAGAATAAAAAAGATGAAATTTTGGAATCATTTCCGCTGAGAATCACAGACACTAACTATATGTTTTGTGCATAAAATTAGCAGAAATGCAGTCACAAGCTGCAGTAAAAACTGTTGAAAGGAACTACAGAGAAACAAATATTAGAAGCACCAGATTTCCTCTGTGGGTGCATGTATATATATACATGTGTATGTGTGTCGTTTTATAGGTATATTTTTATTTGTATATTCACACTCCAACTTTAGCCTGTGTTGTCCCTGATGATGGCACGGGGTTGGAACTGGAGGATCTTTAATGTTCCTTCCAACCCAAATCATTCTGTGATTCTGTGATTCTGTGATTCTATGATTCTATTATTCTATGATTCCATTATTCCCTTATTCTATGAGATGAGGTACTTATTGGTAACTTAATGTATATATGGAATTATCTGCTTTCTGGATGCTGTAGATCTACTGAATTCCTGACTAAAGCAGTCTGTCCTCCCTACTTTCTTTTCCCACAAGGTGTCAGTGTTTCCTACCATTTATGCCACGGTAAGTTTGCTGGCAATGATTATCCACGGTATCTTAAGAGGAATGCAGTTAATTAAAAATGAGACGTTGTCAAACATGCAACTCAAAGCATTCCATAATTAAAGAGTTTGCTTTAATTGGGGAAATGGAGCTATTGACTCTGCTTTTATAGAGAAAACTTGAAAGATTAACACTGTAAACCCCAAATTTTATCCTCTTACTTTCTCTGATCGGACAAAAGATACAAGAGAAATAGGGTACTACAAACAGTGAAAAATGAAAGTGATGCAATGAAAGTTTCTTCGATTCCTACCCAAGAGTAAACATAAAGACACATAGTATTTTAAAATATTATGTATATATCTATATATGTTTGTTTAAGCACTACTTACCCTGTTAACTATGACAGCAAGCATTTCTTTAAATACAGTAGATAAATAATGGTCATTTTCCTTGTGTCCACAAGATGTCAGAGTTCACTTAAGAATGCAGTCATGCAAAATTTAGAGTGAAAAATTCAGTCTTTGTCATAAGGGTTTGAAATATTTATGTTTTGACCAAAAGCAGCGAAAACGAGCAGAGTGTCTGGTGCTCAATGTAATAAACACATCAACATCCAGACTTGCAATGCAAGCAGGCATATTGACTTCGTTTTTCTACATGGAAGAACATATTTTTCCTTAATTCAGTTTCCCTTTCCTTCAGTGAGTTTTCACCACTGGAAGGACAAGACTGACTTCAGTAGAGTTCATGGCTCTCTGTCACTTGGCTCTCAGGTATCCACTGTGTTACTTTCATTGCCTGGATGGTTCCAGAGAGATTTTTAACACCAAAATATTGTAGATCAAGCAATACTGTAACCATCTGCCTTTTAGCCTGGAGTAAGTGACTGCACAATCAATAGTCCTGCCTTTCTGTCTCTAATAACAGCCATTCTTTTGTAATGATAAAATCGAAAGCGCAATTTTTGAAAACAAAGGTTTATTGATTTCTTATCGGATCTCATTATTTAATATCATATCTGGATTTGTCAGACTGAGAAGCACATTGTGCATTTACTACCCAGCTAACTTTAAGAGGGCTCTGTGATCCATCACATGTGTGCAAGCCAATATCTCTTGGAATAATCCTTCCCTCCTTACACCAGCAGACACGACCTCAGACATCGCTGCAGGCAGTGAAAGCTTTGTTTTCCTTAAGGCTCCAGAATCCAAATATGTGATGAGAACATGGCAGGTACTTGTAGCAATTAATCCACTGGAGGACACGAGTTCTGTTTTGTTTGCAAGTTATCTGTGCTCAAGGCTTGTTTGGAGGGTCTGTTTGTTCTTTCAGATTGTTCGAACCTTTCATTTCAATAAAGGGATTATTTGACAGCCTTTGACTCCCATTGAACAGCTGGCAATTGGTAATTTGCTATGCAGGTAGCAGGTTCACCAGCTTGAGATTTTATCATTTATTTGATGGTATTTAGTGCATTTCTTCAAGCCTCTGCTTCTGATGAGGGTCCCAGACTCAGGTGAAAACTCTCAATGTCAGCTGAAAAATAATAAAAAAAACCCCACTTCTCTTATTTTCAGGACATATAGGGCTTTACCAATGTTTTTTTCCTAAGCCAGCTCCTCCAAATGTCACCAGGGATGGTACCTCAGGGAGGTAACTCAGGCCATTCTACCTGTGTTAAATATCTACGGTGCTGTGTGTTAGTGCAGGCTGAACCATCATCTTCCCTGGTAAATCTAAAGGAATTTCTACTTATCTCATTTCCTAGTGCTAACTCCAGGTGAAATCGTTCACAAAATAAATACAAAGGTGGGATTTCTTGTTCTTTTAATCAAAAAAAAAACCCAAAAAAACAAAAAAACAAAAACAAAAAACCACTCAACAAAAACTTGAGAGAAGGGATGGAGTATTTTTACAATGCTGTGCTGAAGGACCAAGGCTCGTATTAAACCTCTCATGGGTTTTGTTATTTGTTCATTTTATTGAGTGAGCCAAGAGCCCTAACTTTCCTCTGAGCAATTCCATGAAATGAATAACAGCCTGGAGAAGCACCTAGATAAACACTGATGAGCTACACATAAACATGGGACTCTCTCTCCCCTTTAAAATGTCTTTCAGTGCATTGTTTACCAGTGTGCTTGTAGCCCACCACCACCCTCTGATTTACAGTCTGCAGTGTTTGCTTCTTTGCAGCAGCTTCTCTGGAAGGTTCATCAAAGCTGAAAGATGAAGAAAGGAATTGTGAAATATGGTTGTAAATACATGAGACCCAATACCTGGAAATGCAGAGCAGAATTTCACTACCCACAACAGACACAGCTTGCAACAGGGTACTCAGATATCCTGGCACTCCACAGCAGAGACTGCAGATGACTTTGATTTAAATGACTGCTGCCAAATTCAATAACCTTTTCTTGAACAAAACCACAGCTGATTTTAACTGTGTTACACTTAAAAAAA
>VZRO01003285.1:951477-1011234 GCA_013397915.1 Daphoenositta chrysoptera | reverse complement strand
TCATTCCGGTCGCCAAGCTGCACTGTCACTGCCCCTTCTCGATAGGACAGGGAGAGAAAAAACAATGGAAAGCTGATGGTTCAAGGTAAGAAGAGTGAGGTAATTCAGAAATTACTGACAGAAAAAACAGATTTGACTTAGGGACATTAATTTAGTTTATTGCCAATGAAACGGAGTAGGTTAATGAGAAACAAGAACAAAGCTAAAAATACCTTCCCCTCATCCCTCTGNACAATCTTGTCATCTTTATCATTCAGGTCACCAAGATGCGCTGTCACTGCCCCTTCTCGACAGGTGAGGGAGAGAAAAAACAATGGAAAGCTGATGGTTCAAGGTAAGAAGAGTGAGGTAATTCAGAAATTACTGACAGAAAAAACAGATTTGACTTAGGGACATTAATTTAGTTTATTGCCAATGAAACGGAGTAGGTTAATGAGAAACAAGAACAAAGCTAAAAATACCTTCCCCTCATCCCTGTGTTCTTCCCAGGCTCAACTTCACTCCCAACTCTTCTACCCCTGAGCAGAAGAGGGGAATGGGAATGGGAATGGGGGTTGTGTTCATTTTATAATGCTTCACATCTGCTGCACAGGCCTCCTCACACTCTTCACCTGCTCCAGAGTGGGTTTCCTCCCGTGAAATACTCTCCTTCATGAGTTTCTCCACTGTGGGTCTTCCCCATGGGCTGCAGTTGTTCATAAAGTTCTCCAGCATGGGTTGGTGTCATGGATCCTTTTCTATTTCAACATGGGTCCTCCACAACAAAAGTCCTGCTGGGAAACCTGCTCCTGTGGGGGCTCTTCTCCAGGGCTTGCAGTTCCTGCCAGGAATCTGCTAAAATTTGACCTGCAGCTTCCTTCAGGGCACATCCACCTGCTCTGGTGAGGGCTCCTCCAGGGACTCCAGGTGGGTCTCTGCTCCCCATGGACCCCCACGTGCTGCAGGGCACAGCTGCCTCGCCGTGGGCTGCACCAGGGGCTGCAGGGGAATCTCTGCTCTGACCTCTGGAGCAGCTCCTGCCCCTCTTTCCTCACTGACATGGGTGTCTGCAGGGCTGTGACTCTCACATTTTGTCATTCGTATCTCCCCCTTAAATAAGTTACCACAGGGGTATTACCATGGCTGCTGAAGGGCTCAGCTTTGGACAGCTCTGGGTCTGTCCTGGAGATGGCTGGAATTGACCTTGTCCAACATTCAGGCAGCTCCTGGTGTCATCTCACAGGAGCCACTCCTGTAGCCTCCTCTGGTACTGAAGCCTTGCCATATAAACCCCATGCAGGGAAATATTTTCAGAGTTTGCACTGATGTTTGGTGTTATTTGGATGCTGAATTTCCCTGGATGCTGATAGAAAGTCATGATAGAAAAAAAATCCTGTTTTAAAATTGCTTTGAAATATCCAACTTTTGGGTGTACAAAGGGTATCGGCTTACCTAGGTGAGCTGATAAAAGTTACTGATTTCAAGGTGTCTGGGAATTCTGTGGAGGCTGATCTTGTTGTGAAGCAGTTTCTGACTCCTCATCATTTACAGCTTGGCAAACCAAATCAGATGTTTTGAAGACAACAAGGAAGCCTAAACCGAGTGTCTGCTTGTTGGAGAAGAAAAAACATATCAAATTTACAAAAATTAACAACAAACTGAGTGTGAGAATGACTTTAACATGAACGACTCTTCCCACTCCAGTATTAATTTATTAATAAAGTGTCCTATCAGCTATTACTTCTGAACTATACAAACAAATACAAGCTGTATAGATGCAGTTGATTGTTTATACTTGAGAGAAGTTCACTGTATAACCTGTAATTTGCAGAGTATAAGATATTTAGATCTTTTTTTCTGAGAAGAAAATGGTACATTGCTCAATGTGAGGAGCCAGTAATATTTCTTAATATGAATAAAACCATGCAGAATTTGCCAGGTATAAATGAGGTTTAATTTACCATATTTTTAATCAACACTTGGTTCTTATTCTCTTCAAAATCCTCAGAGCATGACTCTGCAGTGATGGAAATTTAAGCAGAACCTTTTTTGTTTGGTTTGGTTTNTTTTTTTTTTTTTTCTGAGTTGAAGCAACACATTATCACCCTGACATGTCCTAACGTGTCCCTGCTGGCACTAAAATAGCTGCTGATAGATATGATAGAAATTCATGCTGGGTCCTCAAGAAAAGGGTGACTTCTGGATACAGGCTCTGAACATCTGCAATTCTGTTTCACACGACTGCAGAAATACATGTTCTCGTCTGATAAAAGACTTGGCAGAGAAAAGCAGGTAGATTTCTCTCCCATCTCACATATAATGAAACACTAATATAAAGTCTCAATGAAGCTTCTCAACTGAGGAAAATACAGAAAATTTTCATTATATTAAGTCAAAGCCTCCCATTCATTTTGCCTGCAGTAGAATGACACGCAACAGTAACTTATTGTAGGCAACATTTCATAAGTTAATATCTAGATCATTATTCTTGTGTATGTTTCCTGGAAAGAATGTTAGATGTGTGGGGTTTTTCTATGAAATACATATTCAATTAGCTTATGAACTTTCTATTGTTGTTGCTTGTATTCTGCCTATTGGACCATTCTGACACAGAAGTCAAACTCCCAAATCTCACTAGAATTATTCTCACTGTGCAAATTGGAATTAGTCTCTCTCTATGGCTACTTCTCTGCTATTTTTTAGGTATGAGATCACCCAAAGCTCTGCCTATTTGCTGCAAACCCTTACACTCTTACAGCAAGCCCTCACTTTACTGCCCAAAGCTGTCCATTCTGCTCTTGGTACCCTGAGAGTTACAAACCATTCACCTCCCAGCCTGTTCCTCTGCAGGGTTAACACAGAAATCAGAAACAGAGAAATCAGAGAAATCAGCCACAAAGACCTCGAACCAGAAAGCCTGGCAGCATCAACACCCCCCCTGCTCAAACTTTCTGTTTTCTGTCTACTTATATGTCAATTCTATTTCATTTCTATAGGTAAGGGAAGTGGGAAGTGAACAGGCAAGCTGGCCTCAGAGTGATTATTGAAATGAAGGCTCTTCACTTTTATGACAGAAAATCCTAAGATTTGTGTCCAAGGATTTCTGGGGCCTGTAATAATGGTTGCAATAAAAAACAATTAATTCTTCATTGAAGAAGTCAGAAGGGGGTCAAAAAGGATTCCCTGCTGTAAAAGAAAATACTTATGCCCCCATTTGGAAAACCATTTTAAGTTTTTTAGAAGATGAGGAATGCATTTTTCCTCTAAGTTTTTAATATTTTTCATGGGAAGAAACTTTAGTTTTATATTGGATCATCTTAGATGGAAAATAACTCAGCTGTTATTAATTAGTGACATGCATTTGTCCAAGCATACTGAACATGTGAATCCAGTTTTGCTTCTTATGATTATAATACATATAATTGGCCTTTTTCTCAGTGAAAAATATTTTGCAAGGAAAAGTATTTTCTTTATGTCTTTATGTTCTACTGTTTGGAGTTTTTTCCTGCTAAGATACTCTCTGTGTACCCTTCACACTTGCCATATGTAAGTTCCCAGTGATGATAAAAAAATTGGTTTTGCTGTTTCACAGACGTGGATATTTTGCTACTAGAAAGTCTTTGAGAAGCTGTTTCTCAGGCTATACAAGAAATCAGTGGAAAGACCAGAAGATGAAGAAAGTTACTCTAATGTCCATGTTAGCACCTACATATGGAAATCTTTAATAAGTTTACCCCCTCTTTCTTTTGTTTTTAAAATCCTACCTGGACCTTGGTAATAAAGATACAATATCTGTATTGTATTTCAGTACTCTTTACTGTAGGTGGTAGATTCTAAATAACTTATGCTTTAAGATTGCCATCCATTATTTTATCTCTCTTAAAGGAACTATTTCCAGAAAATTGATAAACTTTTTCCTTACATTTTTTCTCTTGCATTCCAGAGAACAGCTGATGCAGCCCAGCACGTGAGAAAAGAAGCTGAAGCTAAAAAGTGTGAGTGAAGTTAAAACTGATTAAAAGATGTGAAGCATAGCTTTCAAAGACTGACAAAAAACCTGCCTACATCTCTTATTATATTCCTTTGCTACCTCGTTAGGGAGCTGAGAAAACCCTGGTGTTTCTGCACGAAGTTTTGGGGTTTTTTAGCAGCAGAATGTGACATTCTCATCTCAGAAGATTCAGAAATGTTGACCCAGTATTACAATGCAATAGAAACTCCAACAGTGGCATATGGTGTGAGGTTACACAGAAGAAGGGGATCACATCACCAATCTCCACAATATCTCTGATGCAAATTTCATGAAAATTAAATGATTTAGCACTGGTGGTGTGGTGCACAGTTGTTTTTTCAGCTATATAACCAGAAATGCGTGGAGACACTGAAAATGATTCTGAGCAACTCCAGCCTTCAGGACACTGTAGGCATGGCAAGAACAGGATCCAGCTCCTTACTGCTCATCTCAGTTATTTTTCTGTCCTTCCAGTATGAGCAGTTCACTGAGACACTTTTCAATCTGAATACTAAAAAATTGTTCTTCGAAAAATTATAACATGTTCCATGAAATGTGAATCATTTGACCAGTTTCTTAGGTGCTTTCACTCACCTTTGTATGATTAAAACAAGGAGAGAGCAGAGATCATGCACTGACTGGGGGTGATCTTTATCTCCTTTGAGGCAATACAATTTCTGCTGGGTGATCAGGGCTTTCTGGGAAAGTTACCTCAAGCCCACACATAAACAGTGCACTGGGAGCTTCAGAAACAAGTGAAAGGAGAAACTGAAAATAAGTTCTCTTCAGTATTGAGAATTTGAACAGTCAAGAATGATTCTGTGCCTGATAGACTGGAAGCACTTCCCACTATGCACACATTGTGCAGGACAGTCACATTATTTACTGTTCTCAAGTATTTTTCTGTTTCCATTTGTCCTCCACAGAGACTGGAAGGTCTGTAGAACCTTCCCATTTGAATTTCCATAATCTCTGGTGTATCACAACTTCATATGCCACTACTCAATCATAACTGCAACGATATATGCAAAATAAATGTGAGACTTTTCTTGCTTATGTAAAATAAAATTGCTACAATTATACTTAAACCTGAGAGCTCTTGAGACGCTCCCCTAATTTCTGTGAAGGAAACTCCTTTGGAAATCTTTTAGGCAAAAGCTGGGGAAAAGGAGAGATGGGAAATACTTTCAGATAACACTTCTCTCCAGACATTTGGGTTCACAGTAACAGCTCAAGGCACCATAAAGAGGAGTTCAAGTCAGTTCAGGAGTTCAGCTGTCAAATCTATTGGACCATTTACATTTCAGAAAGGAAGCCAGTGCAGAACTTTAGCAAACTAAATAGGTATAACCAAATTTTGATTTTTCCAGGAATAGCACTTTGATAGAAGTAAAGATAAGATACTTCTTGATATTTTTATTTTTCATAAAAATAAACCAAAAGAAAGAGGTTTGTCCAAAGACTAGCTTAGTCCCCTTATTTATATATAATCTAATCATTCTGATAAGGCACAAGAATATTTATATTTAGCTGAGTGAAATCACTATTAGGATTCACTTCAAAGAGTTAGCTGATTTTATTTTTCCTCAGTGGATTACTCTCCAGAGAGTGAATTTTCTGCATGCTACTCTACCAAGTAATGCCCATACACAGTAGAGTCACCCTCCTTCAGAAATTGCTTTCATACAGTGACGAATCCCAGAACATGAAAAACAATAAATGAAAAAAAATAATTTAGCTTGGATCAACATCCTCAAAAAACAGAGATAATCACAGCTAATGCTGATCACATCAGTAAATTCCTTGGCTCTGTGGGCTGAAGTTCTAATGAGAAGTGATTGCTCCCATATAATTTGCTTTGCAGCCTGCAGCACTGAAATCCCAACGAGTAAATAAGGGCAGCACTCAAAGAACACCGTAGGTGTGAGAAGGACAGTGGCTATCTGATATCATGACTGGGATCCTGAATCATGGGAAAATGTAGGTAGGCTGTGTGAGATAAATGGACAAGAAAAACAGAATGCTTGGATAAGGAATATGATTCTTTCTGTCCACGCACTTAGTCTGAGTTACTGTGAGAAAGAAGAATCTCTGACCACACAGAAGTTTGCTTTAAGTCTTCCACTGCAAATAACACTTCTGATATTTATCAGATGCTCAGTTGTTTTTCATTATTATCATTGCTACTGTGAAGAGAAGAATTCCTCCTCTAACATGTGGCAGACAAAACATTCAGAGGGATGGAAATAAAGACAAGTATAAAAATAAAAACAGGGGAAAAATTAAAATATTTAAAATATTTTTCTATAATTTTCTCCTAAGTTCTCTAAAAAACATCTAGCTCCTGATATTTCATAAGCCTCCAGGTGCATGAGTGCATAAATTTTGCCATTGTAACAGTGTACTACTTATCTAGTTACATGGCTAGTTCTTCATGTACTGCAATAAAAAGTCTGTTTTCTCTCCTACCAGGGTCCCAAGGGGAAATCCAATTGCAAATGTAACTGTGCTTCCTCAGCATCCTTACCAGAAATCAGAATTACTTTGGAATCTCTGATCTTGCATACACCTTTGCTTGTCAGGCTGCACATGCAGGAGCAGCCTTCTTATCACATATCAAAGTACTTCTAGGATTTAGGATCTCCTGACAGAAGAGACTTTTTACTACATATTGGTTTTAAATGCTTTTGGATAAACTGCAATTTAAAAAGATCAGAAACAACCCAATAAATTATTTTCATTTGCCATGTGGATCCACTAAGACGTGCAAAGAGAAAAGTGAGAAGAATCATTAAATAAAGTCTTTTTTTATAATTCGCTCTTCCTTTTTTAGAAAGCGAATTGTTAAAGAGAACATCTTTAGTAAGATAGTTCAATTCAATTAGATTGAAAAGCTTTTGAAAACAATTTTTGCAGAATCCACTTATGTGTACACATGTTCTTATTTATTTAATCATTCAAAAATTGCATCAGATCTTTTTCCACAAGGGTGGGCATCCAGTATCTTTAACAAATAATGCTCATTTTATTCCATGTTTCTATCCAAAACCACACAGCAACTGACAGGGTTCTAATGACTTTGTACATTTCTTTAACCTCTCTTTGGGGTGAGAAAAGTTGAATATTATTGACACCGAGTTTTTCTGTTTGAAACTAATACAGTACATCTGGATTGGCAAATGCTAAATTATCAGTCTCAAGAATCTGACATACTGAAAAGTCTGGTCAGAGTGCTCAGTTAATGGATAAAGGTATCATATGTGCCCTCTATCTGAAGCATTTACACGTGACACGAGATCCCCTAACATGAAACAAAATCCCTGACCCTCATTTCTGACAGTAACAGTAGCTGCAAGTGCTTAATATGTTGTGGAGCTGTAGTTGTGAAATCTCTCTTTCCTTATAAATATTCAGGGAGTGCTGTAAAGAGTTTAACTTCATGTCCCTCAAGTCTCAAGTCGCAGTTTGAGATGTGCTCTCAAAATTTCAGGGAGTCTTCACATTATGAAGCATTTCAAAAGTTCTCAGAATCTCGATTATTAAACTTGGAAAATGTTCTTTGAGAAAATCCTGCCACAGATTAAACCAGAGATCCCATCCTCCGTTGATATAGATCAGATTAGCTGATTTTCCCCACTTGAGGATTTGACCAAGGAACTGTATATTATTTGCATTTGATTTGTAGGAACACACTGAAGCTCATCTATTTTGGATGATTAAAGTTTTATATTAATTCTGCAAGCATATCCAATAATCTTTGCTGGCTTTAATTTTCTGAGCTGAACTGAAATATCCCCATCCATGGAGTCAGTCAGATGAATGGAGATTGTGTTACCTGGGTGTAGGAAATTGTAGGGTACCAGTGGGCCTGTTCTCCCCAGTATTTCCTCTCACTGCACAGTCTTCAAAGTGATAAATAAGAATGACCCTGAAAAAATAATATAATTATGTTAGAATAAATAGGACTGCTCAAATTATGTGTATTGTTTCATGTCTGCATGAGTACATGCAGAAATCTGTGATATTCCCATATTAACCCTTTATTAGGTTGTCTTGTGTTTATAATGCTCAAATCAATACACACTAATAGAGTTTTACCAAGTATAGAGAAATTTTTTGGGTGGAAGGAACCTTAAATATCATCTCAATCCAACACCCCTGCCATGGGCAGAGTGTAAGTTACCCGCACATATGTATATATTTATATAAATATATGTATATAGGATTCTTTCATAAAATTTCTAGATTGGACTGACAGCCCCCAGACATGCAGTAAAATATTCTATAGTACCCAATCCAGTATTATGGCACAAATCTTGGAATACACAATTCATTTCAGAACTCTACAGATAGAACATTTACTGCAAAAGTGTTTTGCTTGGCAAGAAAGTAGCACATATACATATTTCTTATGCCACTGCAACCACAAATTAAACATCTAATTTTTTTAAATATTCATTTCAGTTTGATGCAAACGAACTTCAATGGGGACTCAAAAAGGACACGAGCATCAGCTGCATTGGGAATGCTCTTCAAACATGGCTTGCCCACCAAAGCTGGATGAAGCTTAATATTCATCTGCATAGGTATCCTCCCGTTTGAAAATATATGCATTTACATGGGGATTTCGATTTTTCTTCAGATCCCTTTTCAAACAACCAATATGAAAGAAAAAGGACTTGAAAAAGCTGGCTTTTCAAGTAGAATAAAACTTGGCTTGTCATGCTGCTACTAATATGTTTTTCCTCCGTCTGACCTTTGCTCTGAATTTCCACGATGGAAGTTTTAGGGTTGTAGGACTGGGAGGTAAATGTTTGTCAGCTTCATAAGCTTTTTTGGAGAGTACCCAGCTTCAGATCCAGCTTTATAAGGGGAGAAAAAAAAATGAAAAAAGTAAAGAAGTAAAGAAAGAAATATTTTTCATGCCGCTTCAATTAGGCCCCCGGGTGAAGATCATAGAGCTTTGAAACTGTTCCGTTTTGACAAAGTTCCAAAGTGCTATGCACATTAGGGAAAACTAGAGTTTGCTGTAATGTAAACTGTTTAACATGCCCACAGAGGTCAAATCTAAATTTTCCCAAGCGTTTGGGTTTGTTTAAACATTAGAACATGGTTTGGTGTCAGTGAATAGGAAAACTTTAATGTTGTGGGTGGGAATCTACCCATCTTTCTTTGTTAAAGTTCCAAAGGCTACTGCAATAAAAATATTCATTTACCAAGGGGGCTATTGTGATAAGCATCCAAAGACATTATGCATTGGTGTGAAAGAAGCAAGCAGGAATAGACATCAGCATTGTGGGTGAAAAGAAACAAGTCTTCCTTTTTATTTTTTTATTTTTTTTTCCTTTGTAGGACTTCCAAAGTCCAGTTTTAAATGAGTTTTTTTCAGGATGGTCTGGTTATCTGCACACCCATATTTTTCTGTGTGAATATGAGAGAGCTTGAATAGCTGTGAGATTTGCTAAGTTGAACAATAACTGCATATTTTATTTCTTTTTTTCAGTCATGGCCTTAAAATCGTTGCGGACTGTATTAACCTGTAGAGCCTGAACCACACACAGGAGACTGCCTGATGTAAATCAATACAGTATTTTTTTAGGGCAGCATCACAAATGATGAAAATCAGGAGTTGTTCTGAAGATGTTTTTTTGTCAGTTCATACAGAACCTCAGACATTTAGCACTAAACTAATATTTTTAATTAATCATTATGTTTTGCAGTGTCAAAAAGTAGCACACCCTACTGATTTGGTTGTAAGGTCCCAGCCAATGTGTTCTACATTTAATAGTTTTAGCAGATACTTTTGTACTTTAGAAGATAAACTTGTGTTTATTCCTTTTTATTCTTTTCTGGTTTTTTAACTAAGAGTTAAAATTAGTTGGTTGGGGTTTTTTTTGTTTTTAATTTATTATACCAAAATTAAATTAAATCTTTTTGTCCATTAATTTATCAAAAGTCAGACGTCTACTGAACATTCAATAGCACTCAGATGTTACTGATTAGAGCATGGGAAAATAAGAAAATCCATATCTTGTGTGGAATGCCAGCCTGTGTGTTTAAACACATACAAAAGAAGGCTCTGTTAGCCTGGCACCTGCCCTTTTACCAAAAAGGCACATTCACATCTCAGCCTGAAGTACAGAATCACAGAATAGCTGGGGTTGGAAGGGATTTTTGGAGATCATCCAGTCCAATCCCCCTGCCCAGGCAGGGTCACCTGGAGCAGGTGACACAGGAATGTGTCTCAGAGGGAGACTCCAAAATTAAGCATTTTACTGGAGCTGTGCAAGCTCACCTGGCCAAATTTACTCGTCTACCTTTCCTTATGGTTCTCCATGCAGTGGGTGCAGAAAACTGAGGTTCTTCAGAAATAGCTCAGAACATTTAGGAAAACTCCTTAAAGAAATTATGTTTCCTAGTGTGAAAATAACCTAGATCTAAAAGTGCAGTGGATAGTTACAGCTTTATAAGAATTCTGATTCCTTACCCCAGTGCCCATTACATGCAAATGGAGATTTCACTAGCTCCATGTTTTCAGGTGATAACCACTGCTGTTAAAAAATACACCCAGAAAAGCAGCCAAAAAGCCCACCTGAAATTCCCTAAAAAAGCCACCCCAAGCCATGGGGGGAAATCCCAATCCAAGCTTGTTTTTGGTATCTGCAGAGGCATTCTGGGATGATACTGAGGAAGGCAGAGTATATTTCATGTGCTCCCATAAATCTGTGCATAAATTATGGCTCATTGTTGACAGTTTGGCAAATACAAAAGGTTGGAATGTTAAAAATTAGTAGCCTTTTTTTGTTTTATTACATTACCCAGTTGTCAGATTGTTGTCATGAGTGCAGTGAACTTTTTAGTCTTTTCCGCAGAGAGTTCTGGCTATGGGAGATACCTGGAGGTGCATCCCTGTACTGACCAAGTCACCTGCCTGCCCTGTAACCAGAGCTTCAAGATCCCAGTTCAGCACATGGCAGGAAAATCAGAACCTAAATAAAATGTGAATACAAAAAAACTTGCATTATCCATTATCTTATGACATTTCTTAGTGGAAGAACAGAGCCAGATACAGAACTAATTTCCATGACTAGTTTGGACATGGGCTGTGTGTTTCCTACATTGGTCTGAATTCTTTCCAAGTTATTAGCACCTGAAATTCACCACCATCCAAAAAACCAGCACAGAGGTCTCCAGGAGAAAAGCTTCTTTTCTATTGGGTCTTTTGAATATGGTTTCTACGTTGAACATTGAATGTTTTGCCTCCCAGGCAAATGCTGGTTTTCCAAATTTGTGTGCATAAATGAAGTCTTGTCTCCAAATCACCTTTTATAGTACTGTCCCTGAAATTTTCTTGAAATAAAATTTAGGGGCTAAAGGCTCCCTATAAAATATGATAGTTGTTCATATGAATACAGGCTTTTAATTGATGGAGGGGGAGCATGAATACTCTGCTTATAACTGGAGAATCAGGAAAAGGGAAACAGCTGGGGCAGGTTTTGGTACATGTAAACAGAGCTCGGATGCACCTTGTGTAGCTTTAATTATAAATCAGTGTTTTTCCCAGAAATGTAATGGTTAGATTGGAGTGTGTTGGACTTTCCAGAAGTAACATGTTGATGCTTTTTTGGTCTCCTCCTCCAGATAAGAAATGGGGCATCTGTTTCTTCAGTGAAAAAGGAAATAATTTAAGTCTTTATTAGGAAATAGAAATATAAAGATGATCACCTCTGGAGAGCTCCATGGACATTCTTTGTTCTGCATCCATGTATCTGCTCTGTGATTCATAGATAGCATAGATTCAGATCTTGGTCCCCATGGAAAATGAGAGCTCTTAGATACTATCCCCTGACGCCATCAAAATGCAAAAGCCAGCTGATGATGGGAACGGGATCCACACTGGAACTCTGAATAAAAAGCCCTGAATAAAAAGAATAGCTTTGACCAAGTCCAAAATGTCTTCTGTGGCTCTGCTCACTTGCACATAAAATAAGCATAATATAACACTGTCTTACATAAGTGACAAATGGCATGCATTTGTTAATAGGAGAAGACAAAAAAGGATACTTTGGCATTTTTGCACATATAAAAATATGGATCATCAGTGAAACGTTGACATAAGCAAACCCTAACTACCAGCTTCTGCCCTGTGTCCTGAGGTATAAGTCAAACTCTGATTACCATGTCTTCACAAATGTATATTTGAAAGGTGGGGGAGAATTCAAAAGACAGCACATGTTCAAAATTAGGAATTCCTGTAGACTGAGGTTTGTTATCAGTAAGATGATGTAATGAATTCATGAGCTGCAGACACATGCAGATTTGTTTTGTAATGCAAACATCAGCTTCCAAAACCTGGGATTAAAGAAGCTGTGTCTCAGTCCTTGAAATTAGGGGTTTTACTTCCTCTGTGAGGTAAACACCAGGCAGCCAACCTGTCACAATGCAGTTATTGCAGAAAGGGAGCACTGCAGCTTTGTGCCCCTCCAGGCTGCCATCCCTTTTGCTCAGACAAGCACTTGCCTCTTCCCCAGGGAGTGGGAGCTCACTGTAGTGACTCACAAGCAGCTGCAGGCTGACTCCAGAACACTTTGCAGAGCCCTGCTCAAGGCTGACTGTATTTACAGCTCACCTTCAGGCTCATGTCCCCGAGTCCCACACTCGTGTGTGGTTGTGTAAACATATCAACTTTTGTTCAAGGAATAAATAAATAAATGCATTTCTTGTTCTGCTGGTTGGGAAAAGACAGAAAGCTTGACCACATGAGTTACAGAGAGCCAGTGGATGGAAACTACCTGGATTTACAGGGAGGTTGGAGGCTTGGAGAAGAGCTGCCTCAGGCAGGATGAGTACAGCGTAGTTTGTTTGAGGTAGCTGGATTAGAAGCTGTATTACCATGGAATTCCAGAGGACATGGTACTTCAATTCTTTAAGGTCTCAATTTGCTATAAAATGAAATGTTTATGTGTAAAAAACATGTGTTTGGAGAATCAGAAAACTCGGAATGAAGAAAAATTTGGCATCTTCATGGGTTAAAAGGGATGATGTCTTTTAATAGAGAAACATCAACCCTCCACTTATTTCATACGAAAGGGAGCTCTTTTCCATTAAATTCACAAGCACTGTAAGCAGTTCTGTAAATATATTTTCATTAAAATCATAGTTAATAAGCCAAAATTATTTAGAAGGCAAATTCTTTAGCATATCATACCTTGACCAGAGCCCAGCTGCATGGCAGGGGTTGGAAGCTCCCCCACATGATGCTGCAACATCAAGTTAAACAGAAATGGTGATTTTTACCAGTCTGCACAGTCTGTGGGATTTTCCATGTCTTAGAAGAATGTTAACCAGAGTCATAACTCTAACAGGAAGAAATACTAGAAAGTCTGGTTGAAGAAAAGTCTGTCTTATCTAGGAAGCTCCAATTGACCTCAGGAATATCTAGAAAGATTAAATCTTGTTCTCACTAAGTCTGATGGTGAAATTAACCCTGATGACTTAGAAAAGACCAGTATCTACTATCTAGTCACTTCACACCTTTACAATGTTACTTTCACATTTTAAGATCTTTGGTCTGTTCCCATTCTGCCCAATGTACTGAAACAGTAGTGGACAAAGAGCAGTTGTTTCCCAATTTCTCTTTTGAAGCTCACACATAATAAATACCTCCAGGGTGTGACTGACCCAGTTGAGATTTAGCTCCATTGGCTCTACCTGAGGCTCCATTTTACAGCAGCTCCATTCATCTGGATGGGCTGAATTAGTCAATGAACAACTTTAATCTTGTTTAACAGGAGTCACCATGCCTTCAGCTCTCCTTGCTCCTTTAAATGTGTATCACCTGTAAAAAAACCTCTTCATTAATGCACAGGTTTTCCTTTTCAGCCTCCAGATGGGACACAAATAGAAGTTGTAATGACACTCCTCATTTTCTGCTGTTGACATTGCAAACCAGATGTTTTTTCCCTTGGTCAGATTAGCACAACTTACATATAAATAAGGAACTGAAGAAGATTTTCATGTTACAACTAAAAGTGAGCCTTGCTATTCTTATCGCCCTCATCTTCCTCCCAGCTACCCTCTTGTGATACCATGGCCTCCTACATTGATGAATACTGCAGGAGCAGAGAGGTGGGTATTAAGGGTGTATGCTTGGCTCTTCTGAGGTCAAGGGCTGTTTTCACAACAACTTCAGTAGATCCAGAGTCATTTTGTGGAATAATTTGGCATCAGTCCTGCATATGGTTACAAACTAATATATCATGCCTCCCACTCAAATCCAATTAAGGTTGGTTCTGTATGACACTACAATCCCTTCCTCTGAATATCATCAAGGCCCTATAAGCTTAGATGTTACTCTGGATTGCAAGGACATGGGCAGGACTTTGCAGAGATCAAAGGGGAAACGAAACAAATACTCCTAGAAATTCATGGCTCTGTTTGAATAAAGGGAAAGAATTATTGAACCATCATCTTATCTTTCATCCATGGCAACATGATTGAAGCCAATAGAATTAAGGTTGCTGTTATTATTATTATTATTATTACTAACATCATTATCATTATCATCATCATCACCATTATCATTATTATTATACATACAAAGTACTAACTCCAACATGAAAAACACTGACAGGAGAATTTGAGCTACTTTCTTCTGGATTTTTTGACCCAAAAATCAAAGCCTTCAAGATTTCGTCTTGCTTCCATCATTAAAAATGAAGGAACATCTTTGGATTTCTTGTTTGTTTGTTTTTTGATTTATTTTTAATTTCAGTTAAAGCTCTGCTTAATTAAGGGCCATAGACTTTAGCCCACCACTTACAATGTGCAAAGCCAATGCATGTTTACTGTGTGAAGTTGGTAACATTCAGTAGAGAACAAAGGAGCCTCATTCTGTAGAGATATGGTGATATTGCCATGAGTAAAACCTTGCATGGAAATTACCAAATTTGGATATTAACAAAATACCAGCTTTCAAAAGAAGGGAAATTAATTTCTGCTATTTTTCACAAGATGGAGAAAAATCATCCTAAAATGTGAGCAAAGCTGGTCTCACAGGGCATGTTTTCCTTTGTCTGTAGTGTCAATTCCCTCTGATATATTTTTTTTTTTGCCAGTTACTAGATTCAATAGCAACAGGGGCAGCAGATGCCACGCTGCCAACAGCAACTCTGAGAACAAAAATGTACATCAGTAAAGCTACACACAGCAAAGTACAAAGCCATCATGTCCAAATAAACATAAGGAAGACAGAATTTTAAAATTCGAATTCGCCATGCCATGAGAAATATAAACCAATTGTTTTATTTTCCTTTTCAATGCAGTTTTCTGATTGAGAAGGAACGATGTGTAGTTTTTTCCCACAAAAGTAGTATCAGAGATAATGTCTCCATGTAAAAAGGAAGCACAGGAAAATAATTTCTTTCAATTACACAAATCTGCACCTCTAAATTTCAAAATTATTCACTGTGTTAATTTTCAAACATGTCCAATTATGTTATTTGCATATCAGATTTTTATATTTTTAATAAAAACTCATAAACCATGGTTATGCATTATCATTATGCATTATCACTGAGACACTGGAGAGAGAGATAAACAGAGAGATTGGTCTAGGAATCATACTTGAACTAATAACACAACCGCTCTACCTGAAATCTTTATCCTTGCTTTTTTTCCCCCTCCAGTGAAGGCTACAGGATTATCATCATTTCTGTTAACAAAATAAATAAATAAATAAATTTTTCGTTTATGCTGCTGTCTGCTCTTTTACCTAGGAGAACTTGGGAGTGCTGAAAACTGCTTCAGGAAACTCGTGCCATCTGACCTTATTCCGTGTGTTCCCTCATGTGAGCTGGAACAAAGGAATGGGCTGGGTGGAATTAAAGAGGGGAGAGTGTGTGTGTGTGCATGTGTGTGGTGCATGTGTGCCTGTGTGTATAAAGAAGTGGTGATCAGACGTGGCTGATAAGAGAAGCCAGTGGTGCTTCTGGGTGATGTGTGTATTCAACTCCAGGCTGACTCCTCTTATGCTAATACAGCCAATTTCCTCTTTTATTTCATTTCTGGAGCCTGAATCTGTGATCTCTGATAAGGTTCCCAAGGATACCGCCTTCACTCACAAATGGGCAAGCAAAGGGGGGGTGGGTGACGGAGACGTGTAACTCGCAGAGAGCACCAGTGGATGAATAATTTAAAACTCCGCCCGGAGATTTGAGGCAAAACCGAGAGATAAGAGACACCACAGGGTCTTCTCTGTTTATTCAGAGCTTCATCTTCCAATGACAGGTGACCTCCGAGGTCAAGGGCATTATGGGAAACGGAGCCAACAGTGGGGAAAGGTACCACATCCCACAAGGAAGTCATGATTCACTTGGTGTCAAATGAAAAATTGATCCTTTTCCCCCCGTCTTTGCGATTTTTCTTTGTGCTGGTTTCCACGGGGAAACTTTGGGCCCAGGGCTGACACAAGTCTGAGCAGCAAAAGTAGATCCAGAGCAAAATGGCTGGTAGGGATGGGATTGCACCAGTGTGAAACTGGAGCAAGATAAGGATCAGGACCTTTGTCTGAGCAGCCTGCTGTCTGTGTCTGCACACAGGGAGTCTGCTTTGCTAGCAGTTCTATCAAATCAGATATGTATAAAGGCAATACCTCAGAAACATCACAGACTCAATCCACGCCATGCAAATTGTTGTTTTTCACTGGAGCGACCTGAATTTGTATCCACTCAGAAGCTGCCTCCATGTTTTTAAACAAAACACTCCCTCCCAACAGTTTTAAACCTTAATTTCATCTATTTTATGTTGGCCTGAAAGCATTTACTGACATGGTTTTACCTGGTCTTTGGTAAAGATGCTGAAACAGCTGAAAAATTCTCAAGAAACACCTGGTCTTTCTTGGGCATTATACAAAAGACAAGGCACATTCACAAGCCCTGGCTCTTGTTTCAGCCTCTTCCATTTGAGAAATCCTGAACTGAATGCCTCCTTTACAATTAGAAAAATCTGAAACTGTTCACTCTGGTCATATTTATGTTGTTAGATTTAGGATCTTACAAATTCTGACAGTAAGAAGTATCCCTAGAAGAGCTCTGCTCTACTTTATCAAAACCTTCTGCTCGGTCATTCCTATTTGCTTCAATGCAATGCAGCCATGACCTCTACAGTGAAAAAAAAAAAAGGCAAAGTCAAATGTCTCTCAGTGCTGGTTTACATTTCCCTGCCTCTTAAACTGCTGTTTCTGCTTTCCTCTGTTTGAATGTTACCCATGTTTTCATTCCTGAGCAAGCACATACCTTTTATCTTTTCAGATAAACATGAAAACATACTCAGGTCACTGCCCGGTGAGAAGTTAAGGCTTTGCGTGACTGCCACCCGCGTGTACCATGCGTGAGCCTCCCTTCCAACTCCCCCACTCCCACCGCGAGCCAGTCCCACCTCAGAAATGTTTCTTGCAGGCTTTTGGAACTGTTTGGACAAGTCCTGGGGCTGACTCACATCACACCTCGCTCCCAAGTTAACCCCAGCCAAGCAGAGCAATGTGCTGGGCAGCACACCCTGCCTGGACTTCGGGGGAGGCTCCCGCCCAGCCATCTTGCCCATTCCTTTTCATGTCCTTGTTTTCAGACTCGTACCCTGACGAAACAAATGTGCTCATGAGCCTGGAGCTGAGCATCTCACCCACAAAACCCACACCGCTGGGAGGGCTTGAAAGAGTTGGGTGAGCCGTGCCAGTCTGCTGCTATTTGTGTTCACAACAGAGGTTTGCCATGGGGGTCCTCTGGGGCTCCTCCAGCTCAGCCAGAGACAGCTTTTGCCTCCCCTCTACCAGTTTGGCTGGGTGCAGTCCTCCCAGTCTGAAGTGGAGCTGAACTGGGGCAAGTGAGATGGGAATCAGCCCTCCTGGTCTCACAAGGGTGTTTCTGCCTAGCTATGAGTAATGGTGGTGGGTAAACAAAATATTCTCCTTCGTGTTGCAAGTGAGAATAGGGAGGTGAGAGATGCAGATACAGACTTCATCTTAAATCATTGCACCCGTTCAGCAACTGGGTTTTGCTCTGGATGGCTCTGGACTAAACAGTCAAATATTATAATGGCCATCTAAGTGTACAGTTTCATGTCTCAAAACCTAAGTATGTGTTTGAACATGTGCATACTTGTATATTGTCAAAGTTCACAGTATTCCAAGACATTACACCCAATCAAGGTAGAAATGTGTAAATATCCACGTCATGTCTAAAGCAAATGTGTCCTGCTTCCTGGTGGGAGTCATAGCCATAAAACCTGTGCTGGTCTTTACTGGTTAAACTATTTCTCTCAAAGGCAGAGTGGGGGTTGAACTTTTGTTTTTGAGATGCAGTTATAGTTAATGCTCAAAAATTCACTCATCCTTCCATAGAAGAAAGGAATTAAAGAAAATGCACACGCACCATATGGTAGGTACTGGTCCAATTCCTTCTTCTGTGTCAGAGGGTTCAAACACACACATATAGACTGTTTTGGCTTGGTTCAATGTTTAGAAAAAAAGGTAAATATTTCCTTCAAACAGAAGAGGAAATGCATTTTCCCCCCATTAGTTAATTACCAAAAAGAGGATCTCTAGCTGCTGAAGCAGGACTCAGAATTTGATCCACCTCCTCAAAAAGGTGTCCTGATGACTCTGAAGCTCCTCAAATATTTCTTATGTGGGGGAACCACCTCAAAAGGAGCCTGAATTGATGAAGCCTGTTATCTGGAAGTTAAATAATTTTTGAGAGAGGGATCATATGAACAGTATTATACAAAGTCAAGCATTTCCTGATATGAGCTTAATTTCTAAGGTGTTTTATGAGGGCTAAAAAATGATGTGATCATATTTTTTAAGCAATGTGATGGACAGTGCTATATTTTGTAGATTTGTTCTAATGATGGCAAAAGAACATTTAAAATACTGCATTCCCTGGAGAACAGTCAGGGAGAGGTTTAGATGACAAATCCTAACCAAGGATTTGTCATCTAAGGCATGAACTAGACCAAGGCATGAACTAGAGAGGTGTTTAGCAGTGATATGAATAAAACATTTTCTTTGGAGAACAGAAAACACAACTCTGTGTTTGATGAAACAAAAGTTAGACTTGATACATCATAGTATGAACATTCTTTCAGCCTCTTTATTTTTTTCTAGTTTTGATGATAAAATGCTCTCTTAGTAAGGGTGCTTCAGTTTTGAAGCTGTGATTTGCTAGATATTAAGTAGTAACAGCTCTTCAAAATGAAAGATGGGGTCTATCAGTTTTGGGCAGAGAAATGCAGTGTGATGTTACAGAATCTTGAATCAAATCTGAAATTATGCATTCAGAGTAGCATTCTTTGTGATTTTGGGGAAAGAAAGAAGCATTTATGACAATGCTCTTTCTTAGTTGTTCACAAATCAGAAAGAAAAAGAAAAAAGTTAAGTGGGAAATCTAGCAGTTTTCACACTAATCTGAGTTTTTTCCAATGAACTGACTTCTACCTCCCTTTACTCAATTCCGACCTGATACTGATTGAATTACCTTATTAAAATTTTAAAAAAGAAAAAAATATAATCATGCTGTTTAGAATCTGTCATTTACAATTTCCTCATTATCCACACACTCTAAACTTTAGAAAAATGTATTCTGACTCTGTTCTGAGCAACTGCCAATGGGGAAAAAAATGTTCCAGATGTTATTCAGTCCTGTTTGTTTTACCACACTGCAGTGCAGATTGATGTGGGACTTCCATTGCTGAATGAAAGGATGGATCAACCTGATAACATGAAAAATGGAACCGAAGGAAATACAGAGAGTCTGGGTAATTTTACTTTTTTTTAAATCTCTGCCTTTCTTTTAAATACCACCAAATATCCCCTCTTCCAGATTATGGCTAGTACAGGAAATTAAAGTGTGAAGAGACTGGATACAAACTGGACCTGGTTCAATGAGGTGATTCGTAGTCCTGTAATAAGTGTTGATGGTTAAATCTTGGGCCCATTAAAATCAATGTCAGGCTCAGGGATTTACTCAAGTGCTACAGTTTTCTGTCTCTGGCAATCATATTCTGCATTTCACAAAAATGGAAAGAGGAAGGACTGTAGACATTAAATAATAGAAGGATGACTGTGCATCAACTTCACTATGCAGCAAATATGAGTAGGGCTCCTGAACCCCACAGGCATCCTCCACTAGAAGACAGACTCAGCTTTTACTGCTGAACAGACCTTTCAGTCCTCCAAAATTGGTTCACTGAGGGGTGGAGACAATTTATAAAATGAAGGGCCCCAAAAGGAGCATAAAAGTGAAATTAAAGGCTATACCACATAATAGCAGTTCTTTTTGAGTCCGTCTCCCACAGAAGAACAGTAGCAGGAAATAATGTTAAATTCTTTTCTTTCCTTCACATCAGTTTTACACTGACCTAATACCATTCAGTTTGGTACAGCTACTCCTGATTTATGACGAGGTAAATGAAAGCAGAGTCAGACCCCAAAGGAATATAATATAGACCACCTGTTTTGAGAGAACAACTGGGTTAAGAAGTGACTTATAGGCTGTACATATAAGAAGCATGTGAAAAGGGCATGGTGGGAGTAACAAAAGCCTACAATTATCCAGACCTAGACTGGATTACATTAAGTGGAGGAAATAAGGTTGGCAGTATGTTTGTGGATCTGGGACAGGATTGCTTCCTAATTCAATATGTGCCACGACCAACCAGGAAGGAAACCATATTAAAGTTGTGATTAAGCACTGAAGGGGCATGATTGAATACCTTCCCTCCCCTTCAGAGGTAGGGGACATGCAAAGATCATAAGCTCAAAAGCTCAAGAACAAACTAAACTGAGAAGCTGGAGTTAGGAAAAATGACCCAGTTTCTGAATTTGGGGAGATTAATATAGGAAATACTTGCTGAATACTGGTTTGTTAAGCATGTGTGTTTGGCTTCTCTTGTCAAGGTGATTACATGCCTTGATACCACTAAAAACAACCCATTGCAAACTCATAGACTGTAGCAAGACCTCCAGTTTGTTTATAATAAAAGTAAAATCCATAAAGAAGCCCGAAAACCAAAATATAACAAATAAAGTCTCATCTACACTCAACAGCTTTATAGGGAGAGCTGTACTAACAACACTTTCTTTATGAGGACAGTGCTTATACTGGCAAAATTGACTTTTTGCTGGAATGGCTTATACTGGCTCAGCAAGTGCAATGAGCTAGGAAAGAAAAAACAGTGTTTTGCTGCTTTAATATCTACCCTGGAACAAGGACCCACCTCCCTTAACTTTATCTAACTACTGTTTGGTCTCAGATAGTTATCTTGGACACCCTTATAGCCAACAGAAAGAGATAGGTATTTCCAGAATAGGAAAACTCCCACTCATATTTAATACCAACTTCCTGATGGGTTCAGCTTCCTCTAGGGTTTCTGGTTTTCTTCACAGACCTCAGGAATACTGGTGGCCAGCATTAAGTGTGCTGTCTCCTGCCATCGAGATTTTCAGGTAACTGTGCTCTGCAGGGCTTTTAAAGGTACCCAAATTACTCGTGAAGGAGCAGGTGTGACAACATAGACTGTGCCCTACAAGTAGCAGGATTACATGACTGTGGCTGGTTCCTGGGCTAGTTAACCTCTGGTTACCTCTGGTGGTATTTCATGGCAATGTGGTCCCACTGCTTTGGGGTCCTGAGTTGATTTCAGTGTTAAGAAATTTCTGCGTGGTACTACAGTGTTGTAGTCAGATCCTTCCAGTGGATAAACTCCTAAACAACAGCAATGGAAAACATCCCTGTGGACAATAAGTTGTGAGGTTTTATTTGTGAGGACCTGGCTGAAGTTGGTGATTGAGTCCTCATTTGAATTCAGCTGGCCCAGAGAGCAGGTTCAGAGATCAGGCCTCCATTCAGGATCAGTCCTGCTACATGAGGTGGGGATCAGCCTTATGGACACTAAAGACCAGCTAGAAACCCTCAACTCACCCCCTCCCTTCTCACAGGCAGTTGGTGAAAAAGTAAATGGCATGAGTTGAAAGAACTGGACTGTGGACATCAACTTGTGGTTCTGACAGGACTGTACTTCTGGATAAATAAACAAGGAATATAGCTTTTTTCACTGGTTGTGTTTTATGAGTAATTGTATCCTAGCCAAAATTTAATTTGAAAAGCTGCCTAATTTCCTTTCAAACTAGAATTTTAATAGGATAAGGTGACAAAGTTTCCAAGGGCTCTTAGAGGATTAAGAGGCACAGTTTCTTTTAAACTCAAGTCCAGGAGCAGAGTACACCTCAGTTTCCAACATGCTTTTAAACCTTTCTCCCAGTATCCCTCCTTTCCTGTGTTATGTTATTCAGGGTTTTACACCACTGTTTTCCATATCAGAGTGGATCTGGAAATATCTTCACTTCAATACTGAAGTTTTTTCTAATCATCCAAATGCTCTGAGAACCACTGCTCATTCTTATAATCACAGTAGGCTTTTAGATTTGGACTACAGACTCAAAAATGGGCAAGTATTGAGATGGTTAAGCTTCTCCCAAGGCAAGCCAGCATCATTACTTTGCCTTCAAAGTGAGATGAAGATTTCTGTCCCATCTGCAGCCCACACATTAGTGCTGATTTCCTTCATTTCCTTTGGTTCCCAGACTTCACAAGGAAAATAAAGTGGCAGATTGGGACTATGAAAGAAAGATAGGGGTGAACTGGAGGTAGTGAAGGGAGGAAATATTAATAAAATGTCGGTACACAGAAGTGGACAGTCATAAAAAAAAATACCAAAGAAGGCTAGAAGTAGTAGAGGGAATTGAAAAACTAAATAAAGAAAAATAATACATAAAAGAGGCAGATAATTTGAAAATGAGTCAGCAAGACTGCTAATGGACAGCTGTGGGAGAATCTGTGACAAACAAGCTTGACTTTTGGCAAGAGTTTCAATTAATTCTCCACAACATAAAAGATGCTAAAAATCAGATATCTGCAAATATCACACAGCTCTTTAAAGGGTAGTAGTAGTCATTTGTCCCCTTACTAAGTACGCGTTGATCAAACATTTAGGTTTGGAACACAAGCAACTAGATGAAATATGATAGTTTGTGTTTTAAAGGAAGTTAAGCTGCATCATCCTGTGGTCCTTTCTGCTCTAAAATCTTTGTTTCTATCAACCTGAGGTTTTCAGTGGCAGATACATTAATTAAGCATCAGTTCATTAATCTGTTAAACATGTCTCCATCTTCAGTCTGGAAAACTGTATTGGTAACAACATCTTTAAGTAGGTGCCTGACCAGCTTTCTGAATTAGGTTGCGGACAGTATGCTTTAAAACTAAGGTGAGATCAAAGGCTTCAAATAAAAGCAATGCACAGGCTGAAATTGCTGTGTATGTTTGGACTTGGTGGCATTTTAAGTAGTCTCTCATGTCAGGAAAAGCTTTAGCCAGAGTGAATATTATGTGTAACACAAAATACCAATTACTGGAAGCTCTATGTTCCCTTCCCAGTGGGGAATTCAAGAGGAAAAAAAATTAATGAATAGATTTTTCATTCCTTTTTTTCCTTGAACACAAAGAAACAAATATTTTTTACATGTTTTAGAAAATTGTCACCGTGGTTCCATAAGGGAGATACCAACAAAAATAGTCCTCTGTAAAGGCTTATGATAAAGTCAGGAGAATGGATAGAATCATTAATACAGTTAGATAGATTAGAATTATTAAAGCTTTAAAATACCTCTTAGATTGTCAAGTCCAAGCATTAACACAACACTGCCAGGTCCACCACTGAGCCATGTCCCTGAGCACCACATCCACTGGGGTTTTGAACACTCCCAGGGGTTCTACCACTTCCCTTATAATTCTATGTGAGCACCAAGGAGTTGCATTGCTTCTCCAGGAATGTTGTTGTCTGTGGTGTATCCAAAGTGAAGCCTCTGCTGCTTTTCTAGAACCATAAAATGCATTCAGCACTTCCCATCCAACATATATATTCATATATGGCTCCATACGTATAAATACTTTATATTAGACAAGAATGTTTATGTGGTACATTTCATATATCCCACCAATATTTCCAAATGGAAACATAGACAAGCCAAAAATATGCACTTTCATTCCCATGTCTATTCACTTGCTATTGTCCTTGGCCACATTTTATAATCAGAATGTCAGGCATTGCAGAAAGCAATATTTATAAACATAAATTAGATCCTAAAAACCCTAAGATTCGCTGACAAATCAGGAGTTGGGCATATGCTTGTATGCTCAATTTTGTTTCATTTTACATGCTTTTTTCCTTCTCTAAGCTATATTTTTCAGCTGATTCAAATGTAGCTCACAATGAACTGACTTTTTTTTTCAAACTTCACCATATCTGAAGTCATCAACAGCTAATACTGGATTATATTATCTGTGACATATTTTTAAACTTGCAACAAGAGCCACAAGGAAGATAGACTTATGGGGTTTTTTGGTTTTTTTTTTGTTTTTTTTTTTTAATTTATTTTAATGGAAATTGAATTTTCCACCTCCTTGTGTACTTCTGCAAACCAGGATTCACAAAAGTAAAGAATCTGATAAGGTTAGCAAGATTGGAATAGAGTTATGCTGGGGTCTACAGCTTTTTCTTCCTGTGTGTTCATTTCCATTGCAATATTGGTGCATGGGGTTTTAATCCTCAATTTTCCTTTGAAGGGCAAGAAGGGATTATTCCAAAATTTAAACCCAAATGTAATCTATGCATAAAAGTACACAGACACTCAAAGTGAAAATTGCTAAATTCCCCTGTTCTCAGTCTTTACTGTTGTGAATTACAGGAAAGTAATCACACCTGTCTGATTGATCTAGGACCCAGATGACTCAGATGAAGATGTCCTATACCTGGCATTAACACAAAATGCTTTGATGAAGTATTTTAAGACCTGGGGATAAACCAAGACTTCATCAAGATCTTTTCTGGGAAAAAAAAAGAGGCAAAAACCAACTCTGGGTGCTGCACCGATGTAGGATGTGCATAACGTACTAAAATATTTTAAAATATCCTGCAAAATGACATTTTTGTTCCTCCCATCCATGACACAAATTTGATATTGATTTCATTACATCAACATAATTTAAAATTGATTGTCTAGTTGAACTATGGCAGTGTTTACAGACATGACAAAATATAGATCATACTTATACCTTCCTAATTGCACAGAGTCCTGTCAAAATTCCTCTAGGGAATTTTGGTAATGGTATTAGTCATAAGCAGAAACTATCCCAGAGGTTATTCAAAATACTTGGTTCACCATGTTGCAGCTAGTATTGACCTGGTATTTTTAAAGTCTGTACTTTATCAGCCCAATCTCCCTTTCTATCAGTTGATCTGTAGAACACATTTAGGCTATTTCTCATATTCAGTGTAGTTTCTTAAATTTTTTTCACTTCCAATTGTGCAATGTATGTGTAATTAATGTGTTGCCCTAATTCATTCTCAATCTCACCCTTTGCCTACAGGGAGGCAAATAATTGCCATAGAACATTCTGTTTTCATATGGACAGATGGGCACATGCAACTTTTTCTTAGAGAAATCAATCTGAGGTGCACCTGGCCTGAACAGAAAAGAGAGGAATATTTGGGATAGTCTGTTGAACACCCCAGAGTCTCTAACGTTTTTCCAAAGGAACTCTGTGTCTTGTACAAACAAGCTTCTCTTATAATTCTACAAAATTTTGCTAGAGGACAAGCCTTATTGACCACAGCAAGCAGGGTTGAGGTAGTGTTGGACTCAAAGGTTTTCAGTTTTTCTCCTATTCAACATATAAATTTTCCCCATTTCTTAAGAAAGTTTAATATCTTTTAAGGGGGGACATTAAATGTCAGATTTTTTTTTCTCAATAACAAACCAAAGCAAACATACCTGGCTTTGAATGCCAGAGTTGGTGGACTGGATGTGTATCAAAACCAAGCCTCTCAAAACAGGAATAGCTGAGAACTGAAATGTTTTCAAAATATTTAAACTACCATAACTTCTCACACAGATAAGTGTTTATGAAACCATCATAAAGGCCTTGAAATATTTCTCCAACAACATGCCCATCCTGACTATTATATCCAGAATACAGAGTGTTTGTCTGGCAAGCACGGGCTGTATTGTCAAGCTGGAGGTGCTCTCACTCCTCAGAGCTGATGCAGAAGTCTCTCAAATCACCAGAAGCTCAGACCAGAATCACAACTAACTTAAGGCATTTAGTACCTGAATTAGCAGATGTGACAAAATAAAGATCATACTTATATCTGAATTAGCAGATGTCACACCAAATTCCCTAATTGTCTCCACGGAAAATGGGCACACCTTAAGAAGATTGTTCAGATTTTAATGACATTCCGCTTTCTTCTGCAGGTGTTTATGGTTGTTGTTCATTTGCTTTTTCTCAGGCAACTGCAAAACTAGGTAGCCCTACCAGAAATGGAAACTGAACCCTGGCTATAATTTATATTTTGATGACTCTCCATGCTATGAAAACCTCAGTCATTCCAAATACATGATTAGGAGCTAAATGCAGCTCCTAAACATTTGAAGCTGCATCATTTGGGAAGACATTATGACAGCAGTGCTGCTAAAATCAAATGAGCTTCCCAGTCCATATGGCATCCAGGGTCAAATTCATGAGCAAAACAATTCCATCCTAACCAATCTGGATGTTTCACAGCTGCTCTGCCTCCTTGTCACAAAGCAAGGAGAGTGCACCAGCGAATCTGATGCCGACTGTAAATCTTATAAATATGACACAGCCCAGAGGGTCAAATTCATCCCTGATTGAGACACATTAACCTTATTCATTGCCTCGTGTAATTTGTTTTATAACTTTGAAGTGATGTCAGTTTTGTTTAGGATGTATAATGGTTGGAAAATGGTATTAAATATGCTGATCAATCGGATTTACAGGGGGTTTATGCTCACACGGCTAGTAAGCAAGAGGGAAATCAAACTGCTAAATGACTGTCCTAAATGGCTAAATGTCTTCTCCAGGAAGCAACTTCCAGCTCATAGTTTGATCACTTACACTGTGCAAAACACATCACAGCCAGCTACTTTATCCAGCATCCTCCTGATTTAGTCATAACTTTTAATTGTCACATTGTAGGCTACTCCCCCCTTGCTTCATATTCAGCTTTTTCTGTCCCTACAATGGGAAATAATTTTTTTCACTGTGTCTATTTGTGTTCCTTTTCCTAAGTGGAGATTTGTTTAATAATGGGCAAGGACTTGGATTCTTCATAAAAGCACTAAAATATATTAATCACTTCACTTTTGTCTGTGGAAGGAGAGGCAGGAAAGGGAGAAAGCTTTGTATGAAAATGATTAAATTGGGATTGTTTGAACTCATTATTGGAATTATTGAGCTTTCTGTTAACTTGAAAGAAAAGTTCAGATCAATTATATGCACTCACTACATGTTCTTATTTTTCTAATAGCCTAAAGATAGAAGTGGGATTTCTTGCATACAATTGCAGTTGAGGCATAAAAGACACATTTATTTCTACAGCAGAAGAGAGCAGAAGGAACAAGTCTGATTGCCATATCTTAGTTTTTCCACAGACGAGAAAAAAGTCAAAATCTTCTACCCAGCCCTGTGTAGATGCCCCATTCAAGTCCTGAGCAATATTTCAGCTCTCTTAGACCCTTGAGATGACGCGTGCGTGCTGTGGAATTCTCGTACGAGGGCGAAACGTGTTTTCTGTGATATGGTGCAAGGAAGGTTTTTCCATCCATTTGCAGTAGCCCATGGTACCACTGGATGGCAATGGTTACATTTGTCACTGGCACTTTTAACTCTCCTCCAGTCACTGTGATCTTCTGTACAAAGAATTGCAGCGTTGAGGACCTGGTTTTCTTCCAGCAAAGCTATTGAGAACTTTTCCATTGTTGTCTGCCAGAGCAAGATTAGAATTAATATCTTTTAAAGAATGGATAAGTACTGCCCAGCTTTCTCCCATGTTCTTACACTGCAGTGTAGGCAGAGACCCTCACAGAATGGATTTTAGGTTTTTGAGCCTTGGCAATTTACATCCTATATGTGAGGCAGAGCAGACTTTGGGCTGCTCTAACGTTGTGAGAGAGCAGGAGAGGAGAGCTTGCATGTCACTGTCACCTCCTGGCATGTCTCACCTGCCACCAGTCCAGACTCTGCATCAGAGAACCATGGAGTCGTGGAATGGTTTGGGTTGGAGAGAACATTAAAGGTCATTCCAAAACCCTCTGCCATGGGGAGGGGAACCTTCCACTAGACCAGACCTTTGAGGGGGCTGCCTGTGCTGGTCTGTGTCAGCAGGAGCAGGGTTCCTTCCCCACAGCAGGAATGTGCCAGTGCCTGCTGCTCATCCCACATGAGAAACACACGAGGAACAGCTGTATTCAACAGCCTATACACGAAACAACCACCAATACCTTCCTTTCCTTAATCTTTTCTTGCTGTTCGAATGTGTGGACTCACCAATTAAACATGAGTTCTGCAGGAAGATTTTCCACCTCTTATTCATTTTTCTTCTGATCTGTGCAGTGATACAGCCAACATGTTTGCAAACCTATGTGCTCGGTCTGGCACCAAGAAGGAAAACAGTGCAACCTCTGTGATGTAGCTGAAATTTATCGAGTTTTTAGCTTCATGCAGCTGGAAGGCAGCAGATCTGCAGACTCCAAGTGCAGAGACAGAGATGCTCATAACAGTTTCATGTAGCAGTGGTGGGAGCTCAACAACAACTACTCTTGCAAACCTCAGCATACCACTTTTATGGCTGAGGTTTTTATTGTTTGCTACTGATGTGTCAGTTGTGTCTAGTCACAAACAGATATTTGTATTTCTAATCAGGAAATTTCAGTGTTGTCACTCCAAAATTCAAACAGAATTGACTATATATAACCATTATACATCTTATTTTGCTGTGATGGTGTTTTAGCTCTTCTGTTGTTAATTAGGAAGAATACCAGCTGTGAATTTCAACAAATCTGTCGAGAAATTTTGCAAATCTAAAAGTGTGATACCCAACTCCCTCAGCATGTCCTCACAGGGCAAGAGCACAGTTCACGACCTGAAGGCCTTCTAAAAAATTGCTGCAATCTATCAATGTCTGGCTTTATTTGGAGGCTCAAAATGGTACATTGGAAATATTTTTCATGATGGAAACATATTTCATTTTTCACCTACGTACACCTGTGAAGAACTAAGATTCTTTTCTTGGTCCTTCATGTTCGAGGCTGAACCTAAATCTGGGCTGAAGGCACTGGGTTGTTTTGTTTTGTGTCCTTTGTGGAAATGTGAAACACTCAGAGATGAGGACATGGAGTTCTGAGGTAGCCTTTAAAATGACAGTTGTAAAAAGAGTAAGGAAAGATGATATAATTCACCATCTTTTAAAATCAGCAGGAACCTTCTTGTGCCACTCAAAATGATCCCTCAAAGAAAATGTTGGATACCATTCTGAAAACTGCAGATAAAACACTTCACTAATGTGGAAATGAGCTCATCTCAGAAGGGGAAATGGTCACTGAAAGAAAATTGCTCACTGCTTTCACCTCTCACTCTCAGACAGAAAGTATGCACAATTTGTAACTGGGGAAAATGTTAGATCTTCCACAGCTCACTGGGGAAGTCATGTCATCTAAGTTTAGCAGAATGCCTCATGAACTTCTGCATGTGAATGACTTACCTAAAACCCCCTGGCAGAGAAAGGCCTTTAGGGGTGCAGTTCACTTCATCCCTAAGGTGGGTATTTAGGCATCATACTGGTACCCCCACCCTGTAAAAACTTACACTTTTATTGTAGGGAGAGCAGTCAGGGACTGATTCAGGTGAGTACCTTTAGTATCCAAGAGGTTTTAGGGACTTTTAACAGACATACAGTTTAGTGTTAATTCATCTGCTCCATAAAATCAAGAGATAGGACAGTGTGGAATCTGGGTGGGCATCAGAACTCAAGAGGAGCAAAAAAAAAAAAAAAATTGAGAAGACAGGAGGAAAAACTTGGTGATGGGAAGAATGAATGGAAAAGTTATATGAGAGACAAAAGTTGTACTTGACTACATCAGTGTCCTCTATTATTTCTAAGTTTTGGGAAGTTTAGTGTTTTGCTTTGTTGTTTTGTTTTTCTTTAAACCTGTTTCCTCTTAATCTAGATTTTCAAATGTTTTCCTTAAGTTCCATCAGCAGTTGAATGCAATCTTCCGGTTGCAAACTCCTCCACACACTCACTTTTCCCTCCTCCCACACCCAGGATGCTTGACCTTTCACTGATATCAACCATAAATTAGCTGACCCGGGGCACAACTTAATCATGAGAGTAGGCTTTAAGGAAATGCATTGCTGGGCAGAATTGTGCAAGTTTAGATGTACCTTTTTTTAGTTCACCCAAAGATGATGAAAATGCAGCTTTATTTGGGGAAAAGGTTGTTTGCCACAATATGAAAGAGGGACTGAATGATTCTTTCCAGTTGGAGGAAGGACCATCCAATAGACTTTGTAGGCAGATTTTCCTCAGCCTCCAGCACCAGAGGATCACACTTGTGATAAATATTTATCACACTTGTGATAAATAATTTAACTCCAGCAGATTAGCCATGTAGATGACCATTTTCAGGATTAGGTCTATTGAAGGTTTGGAAGTAGAGAGATGAACAAAATCATGTAGGCTTGGTACTCATCTATGATAATTTTGAATGATATCCCTTCAGTGTTGTCCTCACAAGGCTCCATCAGCACTCACATGACTGCCATCATTTCTAGCAGGTTGTGTTCTCTTAGGTGAAATCTGGGCCCTCACGGTTGTGACTCTAACACAATAAGATGGGGAAAGACTTCCTTTTATTTGTAAGAAAACATTAGAACTCGATTACAATGACTGCCCTAAAGTGATTTAGGAGGAAGATTTTAGTGAATGGTTCCTCAAGACAGCCCAGTCTATTCCAGGGGGGTTCCCATGACAGAACATGCTATGCACACTTGGATAACAGCATCTGCCTAATTTACCTGCAAGGCTCTGGTGACAAACTGCACTTTGTTCTTCCAGTTCCCTCTGCTAGAGAAGGATGTGCTCTGTCCCTGGGAGTGTCCAAGGCCATGTTGGATGAGGTCTTCAGCAACCTGGTCTACTGGATGATGTCCCTGTTCATGGCAGGGGTGTTGGGATGGTCTTGAAAGTCCCTTGCAAGCCAAACCATTCTGTGATTTTATGATACAGAGTCTGGACTACTGTGTAATTAGCATGAAACTCAGCCTGGTCTTGTTCTCTGCTCATTATCCCTTTTCCCAGTTCCAGCTGTCCACATTCTTTCTCCTGGGAGCTGGGTTGTGTATGCTGGAGATCTACCAGTGAGGACATTAAATGAATGAGGGCTGCCATGGAAATGAGGCCAGGTTCCTTTCCCAGAGCACTGACTATCTGTTATGAAATCCTACAGAGATTAGTCAGATCTTCTCTGTGCAGAAAATGTTGTCATCTTGGGCATCCCTTAAAGGGAAGATGGTCACTTATCTTTTTAGGTATCTCTGCTCATTGTAAAGTAATCTGACAAAGGCTGGGATTCATGTTTAGAGACAAGGAGTGGGTGGGGAACGAAAAGTAGGTTGCTTTGCTTTCAAAAAAACCCCAAAACTTGAGCTAGAGAAAGCTGAGGAAATGTGTTGTCTTTGCTCCCATCGAGATCATGTGTGGGATAGAAGAAGTAGAGATTTAGTTAAGAGTTGGTGTGCAGATCCAGTATAACAGGGTTGGGTTAAACACAGTATTTATGGAATTACTTTTTGAAGTGAAAATAAAATGAATACATTTTACAGACCATTTCTTCTGCTTAACACCTTCTGTCCACAATGATGAAAGATAATAGTATACAGAAGGTATTAGAAAGCAAAGGCCAATAGGTCATTCTTTTAACCTTAATCTTTTCAAAGAAGCCTCTCCACAGTCAATTCTAGTGAGAATTTCTAAGTTTAAAGTGAATATACCTCTTATTTCTATCGATGATTATATCAGTGTAGGTGTGCAATGACTTTAGAGTTTCTGGGCACACATGGGGCACACAAATTAAGTACTGAAGAAAAACCCTGGTGGGCTACGAGAGTTAACCAAAATTGAAGATGCAGCCTTTTGCATCAAATTAATAAACTATAACCACCTAAAGCTAAGGGAAAAAGGCTTTATGATGGAGACTTGTGTTCCAGCTACATGTGTTCTGTTGCTTAGACATAGCAAATGATGTATAATAGAGAATAGACATATATTTAAGTCATCAAAGCAACCCCTCGACCCTGTCCAGCAGACCTGACGTCAGAGGGTTTGTTGGATCTCTCCCCCTGATGGACTTTGTAGTGGTTGTATTTAATGCTTGCACTTCTCAAAGAAAGAAAAAAAAAATAAGATGCAGACTAAAATCTCTCACATGCCTTCAATTACACCAACATTCACTACAGAAGCGCTCCTTATTCTCCAGGCTTCTGAGTGATTGTTTGAATTCAGTCGGTGGAGTCTGGCCTTAACTTTGATGTTTCAAAAGCTTGCGGAGAAACTATGCAATCAGAAAAAAAAATCTAATTAAAAGGAAAAATGATGAGATCTGAAAAAAAGTTGCAGGAGTCAGAAGAGAGGGGGAGGGAGGTGTATTTTAAGAGCTTGCTTTTAACTTTGGGAGAAGTTCCCCTTTAATGTAAAAATAAATAAACTAAAAGACTTTGTTTTTAAATTCATTTTTTAAATGATAGTGAAGCAAAATTTGTGCAACTACATAGAAAAATAGAAAAATTCCAATTTAGAATTCCATCATGAAACGACACCATTCTAATTTCTCCAGGCCACGGTTTGTTAATATTCCACAAAGTCCCAGGATGCAACTATAAGACAGCATTCAAATCTATGAACATGAGGCAATCATGCTCAGCAGAGTATAACAATAATTATAATAGAGATTAAATAAAAATAATTAGAAAAAGTTCATCTAGTTTTGATGTATTAATTATTCTGACCCTGTTCTATTCAGAGTCTAATTATCTGGTTCAGTGAAAATGCCAAGATTTCTACGACTCATAAAAATTACATTCCAGTAATTATGTCAGCAAACTAAACAGTATTCATTTACCATGCCTTTTTATGCACACATTTGAATATGCTTTTTTAACTGTTTTTGCTCTTTGTTCCTATTCATGGGAAATAATACCTGTAGAGAAATTTGAAAGTCAGTAGCACTCTAAACGTAATGTGCAATTCTTGCTGATATTTTTCCTTTGTGAGGCTTCTGTAAGTCTCATATAACCTTTGTTTAAAAAACATGAATTAAAGTTCACTCTTCAGTTGTTTCAAAGAAGCATTTTGAAGTCTGTGCTGTAAAAAAAAAAAAAAGAAAAAAAAAAAGAAGAAAGTTTAAAGTGGCAACACAAAGCAGAATTTTCTTTCAAATATGTTGGCCATACTAAAAGACTACAAAGCAGCCCACCCCCATGATGACCATGTGTTTTTAGAGGGACAGATTCTCATCCTTGCATCTCCTCTTTTTCTGCTTTATGGGAATGCAAACAAAATGTGTATCACCAGCTACACTACAAAAAATGATATAAATCACTAAAACTCAACAGGATGCGAAAAATGTGCAGTCGGGTGGGGATGTGGGCCGGATTTCCATGAGACAGAAGATGACACTAAGGATGCCTTTTTACACAGAAATGAACTTTATCAGAGGGCTGTTGAGATCTGGTTGGCACTATTTAATTTTCAACTATGTAATGTTACTTCAAGCTTCAGCCTTGTCCCGATGCTTCTTAAACTGTTGACCTCTGTCCTGAAGAAATGATGGAGTAAATCAGTGTCACCCACCCAAGAGGCCAGTAAAATCACCCCTAGGTTAAGAAAAGGATGCAAATGGGTCACAGTAATTTACTATAGATAGTAGTATGGTTACTCTGTGAAGGGAAATAAAACAGGGACTAAAGCTTTCAGCAATAAGGAAAAACCTTCATTATGTGAGATTTATCTGTACCCGAGGGAACAGTATAATGATCAACAGACCTGACTGAAAGCCACACAACAAAAGCAAAATGTCCCAAAACAAAATGTTGTAAATACTCAATTCATTTTAAAAATGGTAATTCAAGTCATTTTCTGTGATCAAGATCGTTCAGCTTCCAATTGATATTTTTTCACCTGATTAGAGCAGGATTAGAAATATATACATTTCAGTTTTGATTTTGTTTGGATTTGGGTTTTTTGGGGTTTTTTCAGGAGAAAAGATGACAATAAACTGATATCCCCAAACTAATTCTCAGAGCTTTTAAAAGTGGAAATTCACATATTTTTCTTCATTTGTTGTGCTGAAACAAAAATATATTTAAACTTTCAAAATGCATTTCAATTTCAACTGACTACTAATGTTTTGCTTTAAGAAGGGTAAATACATACAATATTCTAAAATTTCCTATTCTAAAATAGTTTACCTGCTGCTCCCTAAACACATGTACCTTATGAAATTTCAGCCTTTAGGAGTTTTTTAAGGCTTTTCTCATACTATAAATCACATTTCAAATACACAGTTTTCTGGTTCACAATATTACAATTTACAGCTGGCACAAGTCAGTCTGAAATCTATTTTGTCAAATAACTACCTAGATATTTTCTGTTCAGCAACCAACCACCCTGGTTTTATGGTTTGGGTTTTCTTTCCTCTTAGGTTTCTGCTTTGTTGTAGGTTGAAAGACCTTGTAACATTGGCCAAACCAAAGGAACCATGAAAGAATATGAAAGATTATGAGGAAAATATGTTAAATATAGAGCTTCTATTCAATTTCTGCAATTGCCACTTGTCTAATTTGTTCAGTTATTTTTGAAATGTCACAACATGAAGCTTTGTCATACTCATAAACTATATATTGCTTAACATAAGTACCTGGACAGTCACTTCTGCTGCTCAGGGAGGAAAAACTCCATGGCATTGCTTCATTTAATAATTAATTAATTTCCTGAAATTCGAAGTCTTGTTCTGGTTATACAATGAGCTTTCAGGTAGGACAATACAAACCTGTGTTGGGAGTATTTAACACAAAAGATTGTGTCCTGGAAGACTGAAAAGGTGCTGTTGTCATGTCTTGTAGAGAAATGTCTCTCGTATGGAATGACTTTCTGCCTTACTCAGCAAGATAAATTCTTAATTATACTATGGAATCAGAACAAAAACATGCACCCTTATACCATAGCCAACTTCTAAATTAGAGTGTAACAGCTGATTTTGTAAATAATGATGTCAAGTGCTTCAAGAGATGAACATTCTCTTGCTGTCAGAACAGATGGATTGACATTCAGCTTCGATCTCCAGCATTACCAGCACCATTTGCTGCAAGTTTCTTGCTGCTTCTATGTATTCTCCAAAGGTTGTGCTACTATTCTGTATAGAAAACGTGAGAATATTAATAGAGTGCTGGATATTTGATGTACTTTGATATTCTTCATACAGTCTTGGGACAAAGAAGGGAAATAAAACCAGACCTTTCAGAATTCCTCTTGCAAAAGGCAAAAGGCAAGAGAAGAGAAAAGGAAATAATGTTAATATCAAAGGTTTATATCAATGTTATCTCCTCTACAGGCAAATTTTGCTTACATTAATGTACTAAAAATCAATTAACAGTTCCCTACACTTCAGCAGAATAACTCTTTTTTTCAAAAAGAAAAAAAAGCAAACATCAAAAACACTCACCCAAAAATGCAGTACAAAGACTCATTTTGTTGAGATCTAAAATATATCTATTTTGAAAGGCATAAAGAGTAATTCCTTATTATTCCAAATAAAAGCTGATTTTTTTTGCCAGTGTAATGGAAACTTTCCTTCCAAAAAATGACCAAAATAATAAACCAAGGTTTCTTTCTCTCTCCCTCCTGCCTTCCTCTCTTTCCTTAAGCTGGAAAGACTCAGATCATCTAGCAGTACCTATGTCAGACCACAGCATTTTGATTTAGTGTTGAGATGTCAACTTAAATTATTTCTATGGATAGCTCCCTTATGAGAGGAAAATTATCTCCATCAAAAAAATGTATCAGATGGGTGGGCTGCAGCTATCAATTACCCTCTGAGTACAAGGCTTTGGCTAAATCTTGTTTGCTGCTTATTCCCTCGTGGGCCAGAGGTTAACCTGTTAAGTTGAGAACTGATCCCAAAGTAGACATTAATGTCTTAATGCATTTAGTGGCTGTGGATCTTTCTGGCAGCAGGCCCCTGGGATTGCATTGTTTCTCATACTTGACTAGGTCACCAATTGCAGAGGGCACCTGGAATGCTTGAAAAAATATGGCTCGGTTTACCCTCTTCCCCCAGTTATTATTTCAAAGCTGGATGTCTTTCTACTGTTCAAGAGGTTCATGTGTCATGAAATATTTTCCAAGGAACCAATAAGAATAACACAGCCGAGTTTTGAGGCGGCGTGGCCCGCCTTTCTTCTTGTTGTTTCAGGCACGTTATTGTAGCTTTACAGGACTGTAATTTTCACAAAAGGAAATTATTTGGGTTTCACCTTACTCTGCATCACACTTCAGTATTGGAAAAGAGCGAACATGCTAAGACTGTTCACCACAGGTCAAACTCTGACGTCTGGCTCTGGTTTTACCAGCCAAGATTTAGCTAGTTCTTTTTTTTTTTCCCACTAGTATTTACATTTAGGCATTCTCAGGCAAAATTCAAGGATAGATTGATAATACAAAAGAGGTGAGAACACAGAGGTGCTTAGCCTAGTTTAAAGAACAGGTAGGATTTCTTCAGCCACTGCTATAAGTCTCATAATCATGAGTTCTTAGAGCTCATAAAATATTTTCACTGTAATATCCTCTGTAAAGAGGCTTGAGAAATATTGTTGTGTGGTGTCAGATCTTTATCCCTGCCCAATCATAACCTGGAGTAGAAAGACCCACAGATGTTCTGTGAGTGCTGTAATTTGTACCTATGAGCAAGGTTTTGCCTGTTGGAGTCTCAGAATTATAAAATATCCCGAGTAGAAAGGGACCCACGAGGATCCTTGAGTCCAGCTCTTTGGGGTTCTGTGTGGGGAATTAATTGTCTGGCTTTCCCAACCAGTAACACTTCTGCAAACTTGATTTCATTGTTCCCAGCTGAAATTGAGCCTTTACTGGGCTTATTACGACAAAGACAGAGAGAGTTTTGCAAACCCTGTGCCAGATTTTCTAGGCCCACTGGATGTATAAAATTAAGAAAGAAAAACTCACACAATGATTTAACCACAAATTTCACAACTAGAACTAAGTCTATAGGTATTTTATATCAATTACAGTGGCTGCTGATGAAAGAAAATTACAGTTTAAAAAAAAATTAGACTTAAAGGAAAAGAGCAGTTGTAAGAAATAAATAACTGAGAGACAGCATTTGCAAAAGCCCTGTAATGAGGGGCTTCTCTTCTAAAGAACCATGTTATCTCCCTGCAAAGTCCCAAGCTTCCGAGTCCTTTTAAAGGACTCAGCTGCTCATGGGTGATATCAACTTTTAGCTGGATGAGCCCCAAAATGAACCACCCAAGGATCAGACCACACTGTTTGCAGCCAGGACTGTGCATGCATAGGCAATTACTCCAGGAGAAAGTGATGAGAGAAAATGTAATGTAAACTCTGCACTCAGCCAATAAATCTTACAGTAGCCTAATTTTTCTAGGACTGATGCCTCAAGCAATACCTGTGTGGGCCGGAAAGGAAGGAAGAAAAAAAGTCTTGAAGTTTCTAAAATTCCCTTATCCTGTTTATCAGAATACTGCTGCTTCTCTTAAATTGTGACCTTTCCCTTGGGGATTTTGCTCTCCAGATGAGGCTTCAAAGCTTTTGGGTTACTGCAGGAGACGTCCTTGACCACGAGTAGACCAGAAACATGTATTATGACCAACTGCAACTAATTTCATGCTGTCAGAGTGGAGTGTAACCTCTGAGTCAGCAGTCACTGTTTTCAAGTGACTTTTGTAGCTCTAACCAATGTCAGCTGACTGAGGATGAGAAATAAAATCTTTCTTTGGTCAGAATCTTTATTTTCTGGTCAAGTCTTGCATATTCAGACTAGTCGCCAGCTCAGCTGCAATCTGCTTATGAACATTAGGCACTCAGTAAAGAAAGTTAGTTGAAGTCTTGAACCTTAAATTCTCTTTTCCTGCACAGGGAGGAATATATGGGATGATTTCACCTACCTCAGTCAATGAGCAACCATTGATTTTCCATAGTTACATCAGAGGGAGTAAAAAATGGCAAGGTGAAGAAATAATAGCCATCTTAAGGGTTGAGTTTGTTTGTGTTTTGCGGGGAAGAAATTGAACAGCAATTTGCTTTGTCTAAATTTCCCCACAGACTTTTTCCCCCTCAGACCCGCTTTCCCAATTTTTTTTCTTTAAACAAAACATGAGGTCTTCAGTTATTGACTTAGCAGGCATCTGGTTCCAGTCAGCAAAAGAAAAATTTTAATTCTCATTTGAAGAAACTTTGCAGAAAGTTTTTGCTCAATGAATTTTAAAATATAATTTTGTTTTTGTCAGAGTTTTTTTAATTTTATAGAGTGACTTTTTCCAACTTAAATAAAGTTTTAATGGGGGAAAAATATCAAACAGGAAACAAGTACCCCTAACTTATATTTGGCTGTAATTTCTCCTTAAAAGACAACAAATCTCTTGCACCTCCTGCCAGAAGATAAAGGATATGCTTTTTTAAAAAATAGACAATGCACTCATTTCACATATGCATTGTATTTATTTTTACTGAAGTATAAAGTCAAATTAGCAGAATTATTTTCCCTGCATTAAGCCAAATGTTGCCTTTTTTGTGCAATTTTCACCTATTACAGCTTAAAATCACAGTCAGGGACAGTGAAATCATAGGTCAAGTAACTTATTATGCAATGCTAACCACTTGTGAGTCTGAGCCCAAACTTGCATAAATTAGCTACATTAAATTCATATGTTTAATTAATGGAACTGTGCCTACATGGATAGTTATTGTGGTTTTAAAAAAACTATCCTGAGAATACTTAACCCTGTTTTGCTATTAGTTAAAGTCAGAAAAGGGATGATTTTTACTAAATAATGTATATTGAAGGGGTTTGAGTAGGAAATAAAACAAATCCAAAGTTTTGATTACCTGTAATTTTCATCCAGGAAGGTGAAAATTCTTTTCAACCTTTGGTGGGGTTGTTGTGACTTTATTGTAAATTGCTCAACTTTTCCTCAACTATCATGAAATATCCCAGCTATTTTGTGATTGTGGTACAGTTATTTACCCCATTTTTTTCATATATTCAGTATAAGGTGAATTAATTGTCAGACCAGAAATCGATTTGTCTATATTTGTCTTCTATTCTTGGAACATAGAAGACTTGAAGTGCATTTTCAATCACCACGTTAGCAGCACAACAATTAATTGGTAAAAATTAAAGTAAAACAAACTATTTTTGTTAGTGAAAGATCAGGTCTTACCTTTCATATTCCCATTTTTATTTCTTGCCCCTACCCAGCCTCATTCTTTTCTATCACATAATTGTGGTGTCACACAGTGAACATTCATATTTTGTCCATTTTAAACATTTTTTTCATCGCTTGTGGTGACATTTTGACTGCTTAGTTTCCAGTAGAATTGGCTGCTTGATCCAGTTTTTAGCCAGGGTCCCATATCAGTGCAAATTCCATGAAGACAAGGAAAAGCAACGAGCAGGGACATGGCAGGGGAAGCTTCTCTCAAGCCTCACAGCCTCCAGCAGGAAGGTAGCTTTAACCATCCCCAGGAGTTTCTGCACCAGCAGGAAGGAGAAAGACAAGGCAGTGCCTGAGCTCCAACTTTGAAAATGTCATGGTGGATTTAGGTATGTAAATCCCTTTAATAGCCCATCCCTAAGTGATTTGACTGAGGTCATAGTGACATTTTACAACAAATCAGGGAATGAAGCCCAGATGTGCTATGGCCCATACAGGCATCCTAACTCCTGTTCTAGGTTTCCCTTTTCCCACTGTAACCTTTCCCTAACACCTTTAAGATGGTCAAAACTTGCAGCCTGCATCTTTGGTGGTTTAAAGTATCAAGGACCATCATAAAATTACCAAGGGGGACAGGATTTGAAACAACAACAACAACAACAGTGAGCATGCAGAGTTTTTTTCTCTATTTCACTCCCAAGGCGAGGAATTTTTACAATACCCTCTGGAGTTCCCCTGGCCTCAGCATCAAACATAGAGTGAAGCAGCCAAGAACAGGCCCACACCCTGCACAACTTGCCAGCAATAATTAATTAACTAAGGAGCAAACAGCAGCAAATATTCCCTGCATAGGATCACACAGTTTCATCTGGTTACATTCCAGTGATTGGAGTGTCACTCCATCTCTTTGTTTTGCTTTTATTTTCCTCAATGTGTGGGTGGTTTTTTTTTTGTTTTGTTTTTTTGTTTTAATTGTTGTTGTTTTCCTTTAAATGAAAACTCAGAATCTCATTTAATAACCTAAATCTCAGTGCTGAGCTCCAGGAATAGAAATAGAAATCCAGAAATTTAATCCTTCTTATACCTTGTTAAACTTGAAACCTCTGTGTCTCATCAACAGCCTTTCAAACAGATTATTGCTCCTGCATGGACAGGGCAGATCCTTCTTGACAACAAGGATCTGTTCATGCCATGGACACAGCTGGAACATCTCTGTCAAGTGATTCATAAGGAGTTTCAGCAGCTTGCCAGCTTGTCTGGTGTTGCTGCTACCCAGTAATAATGTTCTCCTGGAGCCACAGGTGCTCAGAAGCACCACCTCACCAAGCCTTTGGAGTTTGGCTTGTCTGCCATTCCTAACCCAGGAAGGTAAATATAAATGATATGTTCTCCTACTTGCTCCCAGGAGTCCCTCTGGGAGGTCGTTTCAAAGCACAAAGCACAACTGCTAAATTAGGGGAAGGTACTGCACTCCCATTTTGTGTAAGGACTTCCCAGCTAGAGTGTGCCCCACTGTCAGGGACTTACATCCATTTCTGTCCCCACTTGACATTAGGGACGCATGGAATCACGGAATCATAGAACAGTGTGGGTTGGGAGGGACTGTTAAAGGTGACCTGGAGAATTACCAGGAACATCTTCAACTAGATCAAGTATCTTAGAGTTCCATCCAACCTGGCCTTTAAAGTTTCCAGGGATGGGGCCCCTCCACCACCTCTCTGGGAAACCTGGGCCAGTGTTTTACCACCACATTTGTAAAAAGCTTCTTCCTTGTAGCTGATCTAAATTGACCCCATTTCTTTCAAGCCATTCTCCCTTGTCCTGTCAAGATAGATCCTGTTAAAAAGTTTGTCCTTGTCTACTCATAGGCCCCCTAATCTCTCATTTAACAGGTGGGACACCTTAACCAGGAGGTCTCAGGTGTTCCTCCTTTCAGAGGGTTCACAAGACAAGAGGATCTCACTCTGCACCTCACGTCACTCTCCTGGGAGTGTGGTTTGATTAATCAATTGTGATTGATTTCAAGCTAACTGCAAGATAAATTTCTTGAGGATTTCTAGGGGCATGGATGACCTCAGGCCTCTTTGCTAAGGCCACTCCAGTTTGCAGGGAATAATTCAATATTCCTTAAGCCCAAAATAAAAGTGCATCAAAGCACAGAACGGAAGCTGTGGTTCCTGTGCTCATATGAGCTACTCCTGGAGTTCCCTCTCTCCTTGTCTCTCCAAAGTACACTTTGTGTGTGAATCTTGGCTATAAAGGAATCTTGATAGGTCATTGGGTTGTTTCATAACCTATTTAAGGTACTCACCTGGCTTGTGGGGAGGGGGAGTTTGGATTCTAGCCTGGAGGCCACTAAATATTTCAATAAGTGCTATTAAGTATTCAATGCAGTGGGTACTGGAGTCTCTTCAGTCATTAAACTATAGATCCATGTTAAAATGTGCTTTTCCTTCAACTGAACTGGTGGAAATTCATGTAGCTATAGACTTGACCAGAAAGGTTATGGCAACGTCCCCTGCGCTTCACCACCAAGGGCACATACCAATAGAGTGCTGCGTATGGGTTAAAGCAGTTCCAAAGAGTTAAGAGATTTGGCTAAGATTTGCACCTTTTCCATAAATAGACTCTATTTTGAAGTTTTTTGAAAAGAAAAGATTGATGCATTTATTTCACATACCTTTGGAAAGAAAAGTCCTGAGTGTCTAACTTAGAAATGTTCTGGGATGTACAACTTCACAGCTGGAAGGCTCGAAACCCTCAGGAATGTGTAGGAAATAAGTAAACTTTCATCTTAGCCATTTCTTTCTGGCAGAATTAGGCAAGTTTTTGCTGAATATGATGGCTTTTGTTGCCTCTATTGACAGGCAATTAGAACTCCAGCTTGCAGGTAGCTGCATGAAAATTGGCCACCACACTGCTCGGCATCGTGATGCCCAAGTTCCCTTAATGGTTGTCCTTTTTGAATTAAGAGGAATATAATGAAGCACAGACTCATGTGCTTTGTCTTTTGTGCTCTGGATGTAGCTATCATGAAGACAGGAAAAAAAACCCTGTGATCACTTCCTTGTTGATTCACACCACATGTGTTGGGCAGGTGGGAACCTGGGGCTGGAGCACTGGGGCCTTCTCAAGTCTTATTTTTCTGTGGATCCTCCACAGAATCCGGCCCGTGTATGTACACAGCAGCTTATCCTAAAATTTTTCAGCAGTTCTTATGCATGTCTAAGGCTTTCAGAGTTTCTGTTACTCCTTCAGTGAGTCTACAGACTCATTGGCGTGGTCTCCATTGCCCGGACCTGCCCTCTGCATAATTGCTCCCATCTAGGCAAAGCAGTTGTAAAACCATCAACAGCTCTAGAAAGCCCAGGTTTTCTACATAATTCAGCTCCCAAATTTGGCCTTTCCTTTATTGGATAACTCCATCTGTTAATGAACACAAACCAGATATCCACTCCTCTTAAAACATTCATTGGGAAAACTCATATTTAAATGTGTGTTATAATATATAGCTTGTTTCATCTTGACCAGATTTTTAAACACAGGAGAGCTAAGCAAACGAACATGATTTTTGCTTTGTGCTGATAGGCTGAAGAAAGCCTTAGTCACATAACGAAAGTGGCCAGAATTTACTCAATGAATGTTCTTGGGAAACATTCAACAGCTACAAGAGTAGATTTGAAAGCCCAACTCATCTGGTTGCACTTTAATAAACTGCTTCCTATCTGTGCAGCATGATTGTTAGTTATGGAGAAGAGGGTGAAATATTCTTTCTTTCTCAATAAAAATTAGGCAGGGGAGCTTTTGCTCTGTTTTCATCCCAGCTCCTTCTCTGTGTTCACAATTGTTCTCCTTCATTGTTCTTGAGTTAAATTTCAAATGATGGCACATAGAGAAGATTTGCCAGACCTGACTTATCAGGGACTGTGTGTGTAAGGAATTTCAGAGTAACCCAAGGACCCATCATGCCAGTACAGGAAACAAAGAAAAGAAAGAAAAACATTTAGACCTGTTTTCAGTGCCATTCGTTGCTTATGGGGGAAGGTTTGGCAGCCAAATGGCAAACTTGTTTCAATTAAAAGGTGAACGATAACAGGGAAAAATAAGAAAAAAAAAGTAGGGAGGATAGATTTTTCTGGAAAGGAAAGCAGCAGGCTCTAGTCTTTCCTTTTGCTTTTGCTGGGCTCTTTATTTACTTATTTATCATCAATTAATTAGCAGCACTGCAGAAACACTAGCTCCCAAACAGCTTGCCACTTGTGCTCAGAGTAAATACCCAGTACACACAATGTAATTAAAAATGTAAATAATACTATCGTCAAATGCTAGCTTGCGTGTCAGTAGAAAGGACACTGCAGGACTCGGGAGAAGGAATAACAACAGTGATCTGAGGGCTACAGATCTGCTCATTGTGTGTGTTGACCACAGGGTAACACATGGGTCTAATCTATTTACTCATCGTGGTAGTACCTCATTGTTGATCACCATCAAAATGCAGGCTGAGCACCAGCCAAAAAGAGAGCAGTCACTGTTGTCATGGTGATGTTGTGAAAAGAGGCAGCAAAAAAAAGCTCATCCAGTTACAGGAGGGGTGGCTGGGGGCTTGGGAAAAGTGGGTTGGAGTCCCTGCCTTGTCACAGGGCTTTGAATAGGACACCGGCAGCTCAGCCATTGGCTTGAGAGCCATTCATGTCATTGAAACAGCTCTTTAAATCCTTCTGGGAGCCCTGCCTCAGTTCCCCATCTTTACTACTCCACTACTCAGTGGCATCTTTACTGCTTTGGTGTCTGCGGGCATTTGTCTTTTCCTGTAGTTCACCTATATGTAACATATCATCCCCTTGTTAATTCTTAAATTTCTAACTAGCAAGATCTTTCCTTTGAATGGGAAGACTTATGTCCACTATCTTCTCTTAGTGACCTTGGGTAATTTACCAGAAAGTGAGTACTCTTGCAAGATCTAAGCCTTTGTTGTAAAAATATTTTGAGGGATGTACCCTGAAAGATACACAAAAACATTATAGAGATTCCCTATTCCCACTCAAAAAAATCCAAAACCAAACCAGAACAAAACACAACAAAAATGAGATTGAAAAAGGGAGGAAACAGGTCTCAAATTACAGCTGTTGTGAGTGAGAATTGCTGACATCTCATTGCAATTAAGAAAAACTAATCATAGAATCATTGAGTTGCAGAATGGTTAAGGTTGGAAGGGACCTAAAAGATCACCTAGTTCCAACCCCCCGGCCATGGACAGGGACACTTTTCACTTGATCACATTGCCTGGGGCCCCAGGCCTTGAATCTGTCCTTGAACACCTCCCATGCTATTGAGGCTTTGATTTTGGTAAGAGTTGAGATTAGCAGAAAGGCTGAATCTATAAATACAAAGCATGCCCTGGTAGAACAAAGTGTGCCAAATGCAAAACAAAAATCCAGCATCACCACTCATCCCTTGCCAAAGGATGAGAGTGCCATGAGCTTTTTGACTTGAGTCTTGTGCTAGCCCTGCTGTAGAGGTGGGTCCTACCCACTGCTTCTCCTCAATTTCTTGGAAAAGATACTGTCCTCTCTTTTTCACTAGAATGCTCATTCCCTCCAGAACTCAGTCCTTAAAGAGAAGCAATTGCCATTGCCATAATCTCACTGCCTCATGAGGAAGTCTTTAAGCATTTCTGTATGTAGATATACATGCATGCATGTGTGTTAATATATGTGTATATATATATATATACATACATATATATATATATATAAAATATTTAATCCAGTGCATTCAGTATCTGATCTGGGCTGCTAATTGCAAATATTATTTTTAATAATAATAGTATTACTACTAATATTGGTGTATATATCAATGATGATGATGATAATAATAATAATAATAACATTAGCTAACCTAAGCTATAGAGAAGAAATAGAAAAAGAGCTTTGAAGAGAAGTCTGCAAGATTAACAAAAACACTTTTTCATCATTCCTTAATGCAATCTTAATTTAATATTCTGATCAGGAATGAAGAAGGAGTTGTGCAAAAAGCTTTGCTTGGTTTATGAAGGGGCTTTGCATCATTAACATTATTCCTTCATAGTAATATTTCCTAAACTGAGAGCACTGGATTTGTGTTCTGCTAACATAGCACACTGAAGGGTTTCTACTGCTTTAACAGGTTTGTGGTAGCTGCCTTAACTAATGAAAGGTATGTTTAAAATGCTCAGATTTTTTTTTAATATATATCATTGTATTGATTAAAAAAATATTACTTGTGATTAATTCTAGATACCGGCCAAATTAAAAAACATATATTATGGTGTTTGTCTTGGCTTATTCTACACATCAGTAGGAAAAATCAAATTATGATCTCTGCTTAGAGTCTTCCCATGATTTCTTAAAATTTTGATAATTAAATAAGAAAGCCTGAGATGACTTTGAGGTGTAGATTTTTGTAGACTGCTCTCTGAGATATGTCATTTGAACACTGATTTCTTATTTTCTTTCTAAGGAAGCAGCAGAAAGATTTGCTATATTTCTTGTTGAGAAATAAAATGACACATTTAGTCACTTTTATGCATGTAAAGCCTTTCTTCTTCCCCTTTGACACTAGCATTCTTACTCTTCCCTTCAGTTTTTTTTCCTAGTTCTGTTTATATGCCATATTACACTCTCTAATTTCCTTTTATCTTTTCTTTATTTTGCAATGTCTCAGTACATGTCTCTTTAAGACAAGTTAATTTAGTCAATTACTCCAGTTTGGTTTCAGATAAAATCTTTAATTTATCCAGGCCCCTCTTTATTCTTTCTAAGATCCTCTTTCCATTAATTTCATGAAACATTCTAATTCTCCATTTTAGGAAAAAGCTAATTTCACTCACTTGCACAGAATTCCTTAGTCTTTTTCCTCTATTGCATGTTTTACTTAAACCGAAATACGTGGGGATTGGTGATGTTCTTACATACTAAAGCAGATTTCCTTTCCTGCTCTGCCTGGAAAACTGTCACAGATCCACTTGCCATCTCCTGCATCTCCGCACAGGATAGAAAATGATGCATTCCCAAAAGGATGAAGAATTTGTCCTGCTCAATCACCGGAGAACACTTATGCCACAGTCACCAAGGCCGTGCCGTGTCCTGCAAAAGGGTTGTCAAGCCTTGGAGCAGGCTGCCCAGGGAAGTGGTGGAGTCAGCACGCCTGGAAGGGTTCAAAAAATGTGGGGATGTGGCACTTGAGGACATGGCTTAGTGGTGGGCATGGTGGGGGTGCTAGGTTGACAGCTGGACTTGATGATCCCAGAGACTCGATGATTCCAACCTTACCAAGGCTGTGATTCCAGGATTCTGTACCCCTGGGTGGTGGGTATGGGGGATTTTTATTTGGAATGGGCTGGAACACTAGTGGGACAGTGCTGGGGCTGCCTGTAGGTCAGCAGGTAAAGGCAGGTGTGCCGTGCAGTCACGCTGGAGTTTCCCTTCATTGGCACTGGAATTTCCCTCCGTACTGTTGGAAATGGATTCTGCAACTCTCTTGAAGCCTCTCCCTCTCCTCTCACCTCGGATTTTGTTTTCCACGAGTATTTCACATCCTGGCAGCTCCCCAGGCTTGTTTTGCCTCCTCCAGCAAGTTGCTCTCATTTTCCTCATTTATGAAATGGGGAAGATAAACCCATTGCAAAACAGCTTGACCACCAATAGCCCCAGAGGGCACGAAGCAATGAAAAGGCAGAGATTGGTCGCTACTGCAGATAATTATATTGCTTCAGAAACAGCTACCCTTGTTTAGTAATTTTCTTGTTCATCTGCACTCCTTGCCTCACTTAACTGGTCTTGGAGACAGGGATTGACATGTGACAAGTCCCTGACAATAGTCAGTCCCCTTGTACTATCCCAATATAAAAATACTGCAATATGCTGCTGTAGTTCTGCAGAAAAATTCTTCCTGATTTTCCATGCAGAGGCACAGACAACAGGATCAGGAAACTGAGTTTGCTGAAACTCAAGGAAAAAAAAGGGAAAGAGACTAAAAAGACAAAACAGAAGAAGATGGGGTTTGAGTGGCTTGTCAAGCTTTTTAGGTGGCTTGTCAAGCTGGCCACAAATCTCATCCTGAATACAAGAAGATGGAAGTACTCAGTGGCCAGAGTGTTCAAAACTTGGAAGACGTGGAGGACTTTTACTGGTAGAAAAAGTTCTTGGAAATGGAGATTAAAATATATCCTTTAAATAAGTAAATAACAAAAACTTATAGTGTTCAGCAAATTGGGCGTGTTTTATTAGGAATAAGTTTACTCCTTTTGCAGCATATTTTAACAAACTATTTCATCAGAAAAATGCCCAAAAAAAAAACCCTAAACAAAATCAAAAAGAAGATCTGAAAAAGAACTGGGTACATTTTGAAACATCAGCATGTTACCCCATAGGAGATGTATTTTTGTTGTCTTCTGCTCCTTGTCTTATAAATTAGAGTCTGATGAGCCAAAGTATATTTTTGATAAATTATTTCTCATCTTTGTATTGGCATAGGTCAGAACCCCAAAATATATTGCAAAAGATTATACAACTCTAACTCTGCAAAGTACTGGAAAATGTGATCCAGGTAGCAGGGTGTTTTAGACTAAATGCATTTGGTTCAGTCAAGCAGTGTTTACATACACAAAATCTCTCTATTTCTGTGCAGCATATTGACCTGAACTCCCCTAAATTAAACCCATTTTTGCAAAAGAGCTTGAAAAAGCAACCTCCTTATAGAATACCACCAATGTGAACTACATTTGCAGAGATAACCCCATCACAGTGGACTCACATTTGGAATAATATTTACATATTCAATTTTTTCTATCATGAAATGCTCTATCAACTGTTACATTCCAATAACCATGAACGTAAATGAGTGCAGACTTCAAATGGACAATCATTAACCTATGCTGTAATGATTATACAACATCCTTCAAATACTGAATGTTTTGAATGTGATCAAGTGATTCTTTCTTGTTATTTTGACTTTCATACTAATTATTAAGCTTTAATTACCCATTATGGGTAATTATTAATATTTATTGTGCATTATTGTCATTGTTCATGGGCTTTTATAAAGAGAACTATACTTGATATAGAAAAAACATCATTAAATTAAATATTCATTTACAGGGTTTTGCAGCAACCTATTTTTAAAACAAATGGGTATGAGCCTGTTTTTCTATTAGCTGTTATGTTTATAAATATTGATTTAATGCCCATTATTCTTCTTGACTACATTTCTGTGACTTTCTATACCTTTATGCTTTCTCTATAAGCATTTTTTCCCTTGTTAAGATTACAAATGTGAACAGAAAAAAAAAAAGTTGTTAGAAAAGCAAGCAAATAAAAAGTTCCCACCAGTTACATTAGCAGTAAAAATTATTGCCAGTGTTGGTACCTGGGGTAAGACAGAAGTACGAAATGCAATCACAATATGTTTAATTTAAAATTAGGTAAAAAATAATATTTCATTTATTACTTTCTCTAGAAACTGAGATGGGATAAAGCCAACTGACTTTTTGAGCAGCACACAGAGCTTAACACATTTTAATTGTGCTTAAACATAGTAAGGTACCTAGTAGGATTTTCAAAATCTCTATGCCTGGATCAAAACCACAAGTGATATATTAGTCCAGGGTCAGTTTTAAATTTAAACAGGTAAAGATGTCCCAGTCCAGACAGTAAGGTAGCACATAGGGTCCAAAATAAATTTGGCCATCAATTTCCTTGAAAAATCTCCAAATTCCAGCTAATTCTCTGAGATCTTTAAAACTCTTTGAGATCTTTTATTCAAAAGCATTCCTTAAAATATAACTGCTGGTTGGTTTTGTCCTCCAGCAGTTTACTGAGGCAGTCTCCAGTTGAAGGCTGACATATTTCAGTGCTTCCAGGGATGGGGCATCGACAGCTTCTCTGGGCAACCTGTGACAATGTCTTAGCACTATCACAGTAAAGAATTTCTTCCTAGTATCTAATCTAAACCCACTCTTTTTCAGTTTTCAGTGTTTAATTGGTGTGTGTAGCTCCTAGCAGGACTGAGCTCAGCACAGGCATTCACTCAGGACATTAATTCAGTGCAAACCAATTCATTCCCTCAGCACAAACAAAGTCAAAGCTCAGACTCGGCCCCAGACATGACCACCATGCACTTGCTGAAAACATTCCCAGCAGGAAAAGTCCAATTTGAATATTTATAAAAGGTGAGTAAAAAATAGGTGCGTGTGTGCATGTGCTCCATTTAAATGAATTTTACAGATGATCTGGACTAACAATATAAAAAATAAATTTTTGCAGCATCTCCCATTGTACATGCTATTTATTTTTTTTTCATAAATGTATCACACATTCGTTTCCATGAGTCTAATGTGACTTTATACCCAATTAAAACTAGACATATATATGTAAATCTTACACCACCTTAAAGAATTTGACCCATATTGGGAACAATGTATGACACAGGACTGTATCATCTGTGGTTTTATTTAAACCTCACATAATCAGATGCCATATTTAGGTTTGAAAAGCCTTGGTTTTCTGTGCATATCTGGATTGCTCCTGCTGCCCTAGAAGCCCATAAGAACATTGATTTAAAGCAAAGCACACTCAGCATGCAAGGAGGCAGGAGCAGCTGCTGGTTTATGCACACTTACATGCATACCAATATCATTCTTACAGGTTCATGTAAAAATAATCTCAGGATTTACTTCCAAATAGTCCAAATCCCTCTTTCCCTTTATGATAGGCTCCACTGTGCCTGTTCGGATTTCCAGGTGTCATTTAAGAATGTGAAGTGCTCGTGAAACAGGAGGCAGAACAGCTAAACCTGCTTCTGGAACAGATGACCCCATCTCCTCTGGACATCAGAGCTGGCCAGTGGATTGACCTGGATGTGTATTCACCTGTTTTCTGAGGGCAGAGGGGCAATTCTTTTATTGTGATTTGTTGTTTTCTTTGAATATACTTCTGATTGAAATCTGAGTAAAATGCATTAAAAATAATGAATGTGTGTTGCCAAAAAAATACTGCTGAGGTGTAATCTTTGACCTGGTTTCCCTGAAAATGTGCGAGAGAAATTTAGACATTTCCATGAGCCCAGCAGGATTTTTACAGCTCACATTTCTGCTCCGTGGTGCTCTCAGAGGGGCAAACTGCATAGAAAAACATTAGATGCTCGATTAGATAATAGCATTAGCATTTAAGATAAACTTTCCTTTCTTCACAAAGATAAACCCTCATTATTGAAAACGTGTTTCATCCTCTAGTTCCTCCATAGGAGATACTCGCACGAGCTACCTGCCAATAGCAATTAAAGCTTAGTTTGCAAGGGAAGTGGGTTTAATTGCCAAAGCACTATTTATAGGAAGTCCCCCACGAGGATTACTGAGCTGCAAGAATGCAGATTAAGCAGAATGAGGGCAGCAGGGAATGTGATGCACTTTGGCTGAACAGCTCTGTCAGGCTCAAGAGGTGTGGGAGCCGCAGGGTGACAGCCCGGCGCCGCGTCCCCCGCCAGAGCTGGGTGCTGCAGGCACTGCAGAGTGACAGCACGTCCTCAGACATTTCATAGCAAAGCATCTTCTCTCTCCAGGTATTTATCCCCTCCCTTCACCGCCCAGCAACCAGCACGGCGGACGATGTCAGCCTTGGGGTGTTGCTGGCTTTGTCAGCTGGGGGATTATGGTTTGTGCCCATTCCCAAAGGATGAACAGGGGAGCCACAGTTCGGCCCCTAAAGGGGCTGGAATACTTCAGGCAAGGGAATTTGTCCTGCATTTCACTCCATGCTTTACAGCTGCAAATGAGTGGGTTTATCTCCTGCCTTAGCATTGTCAATAAAACAAAGAATTTTAGGACAGGTAATGAGAGACAGCCACAGTGAGCCCAGGAGTAACTGGGATAGTGTAACTATAGTTGGGACAGGATTTCCTGTCACCTCCTGCCTTCCTCACGTTCTACACCTGCCTAGTGAAGGGACAAAACTGGCCTGTGTAAAAGGGGGATCATTGAACTGTTTGGGTCTGAAAGAAGCCTTCAAGGTCACCCAGTGCAATCCCCTGCAGTGAGCTGGGTCTCCTTCAAACAGATCAGGTCGCTCAGAGCCCTGTCCAACCTGACTTTGAATGTTTCCAGGGATGGGGCATTCACCAGCTCTCTGGGCAACCTGTGCCAATGTTTCACCACCCTCATCATTAAATTTTCTTCCTTACATTTAGTCTAAATCTGCCCTCTTTTAGTTAAAAACCATTAACTCTTTACCTATTACAACGAACATGCTTAATGCCCTCTCTGCCTTTCGCCTCTGAGACTCTTGAGCTGCCCCTTGGTACTTGCACAATTCCCCTGCCCCATTTGCCTTCTCAAACACACCTTCCCCTCAGTCAAGTGACAAAATGCTGTAAAAATGGGAAATTTTATGCTCTCCTGTTAATTCTTCATAATCTTTTTATCATTATCATCAGGCTCATCAAGAACGTAAATGTTAGGATACTTGGGCAAAGAAGGGGCTGAAAATATAAATATCACAGCCTAACATTGATTAAGATCAAATGCTTCACGAAGCCTTAATATGATTTCTAATTGTTTAAATACATTTTTAAACAATCTTAGCTGAACATTCACGACACTTAAACATTAAATGTTAAAATATTTTATTTTTCCAAGATATTTTCAGCTTTGGTTAATGAATAAATTAGCTCATCTGACAGAAATTCACAAGTAAAATAGATGTTGTCAAATCTACAGTTTCACTGAAGGGGTTCCAGCTGAAAAATTACATCCTTCTCAGATTAAATCCCTCATTAAGATTCAGGCCTGTTCTGTCAGTAAATCAGTAATCTGGTAAAAAAGGATAATATCATCATATTCCTTGTTGGTTTGTCCATGTCCATCTTATCCTACCTTTTTTTATACTCTAAACTCCTTGCGACAGGGACTGTGTTCATAACACAATCCACAACTTGCCCAGTTCCCTGAGCTCTGTCATTGCCTATTAACTCTTACACTCCCTGAGCTGCAAAGGCCATAATTTCTACACTAATGATAATAGAAGAAAAACATGAGATTTAATCTCTTTGCAGGCTTCAGCATTGCTCAAGCACATGCCCAGATCTAGGCTAAATTTTCAAGATTTCTTTCTGACTTCGAAAGTTTGACAGGTCTGTTTGCACTCATTTTTAAGGAAAATTTAATTATCTCTCATAACACCTTGATTGGTGGAGTCAGAGCTTTAGGAAAAGGAAAACATAGGGAAGGAATTTGACTGAAACACGGGTTGTCTGCAGTAGGACCAGCTGCCTCAGCTTTTTTTATAGTCCATGGAGTTGATGGTCTCTCAAAAGTCAGCAAGAGCAACAGCAGAACCTTGTGAGGCCATAATACTTAATGATTAGTTCCATAATATCCAAACTGCCGTTTTTTACTTGGACAGATAGAATGCCTTGTGAGGTTGCATGACATTGTGTGATTAATTTTTCAGTATCTACAAGAAACAGCTCCTCTTGCAAAATAGACCCTGGCATGTTATGTGGAGTGGGGCAATAAACACCCTGGATTTACCCCAACCTGAAGCCACCCATTTAAAAGCTGAGAGAATTGGGATTGTTCAGCCCGGAGAAGAAAAGGTTCTGGGGCAACCTAATTGTGACCTTTCATTTCATGAAGGGAACCTACAAGAAAGATGGAAAAAGAGACTTTCTGCAAGGGTGTGTAGTGATAGGACAAGAGGGAATGGTTTTAAAGTGAAAGAAGGCGGGTTTGAATTAGATATCAGGAAAAAACTCTTTACTGTGAGGGTGGTGAGGCCCTGACACAAGTTGGTCAGTGAAGCTGTGGATGCCCCATCCGTGGAAGTGTTCAAGGATAAGGCTTGGAGCACCCTGGGGTAGTGGAAGGTGTCCCTGCCCGTGGCAGGAGGTGGAATGAAATGGTCTTTAAGGTGCCTTCCAACCCAAACCATTCTGTTATTATTCTATGATTCAATAATCTCTCCTAATAATGCAAGAGCAAAACCCTAAAGAGTGCAAGGTACTGGAAAATTCCAGTGCTATGTCTGGACAGATATTTAATGACCTAGATACTGAGGAGCAAAACAATGGCTCTCAGAAGCCAAAATCTCAGAAGAGTGAACTATTCTTCTGCTGTTTTTCTCTGAGGCAATCTGGGGAATGAAGTGTGTATGTGCTCATGAAGTGAAGCAAGAACTAAGTGTCTGTTAGTGAGAGGAGAATATTGGATCTTGCATCACTCAGCAAAAGCCAAAAGTGTGTCACTTACTGTTTTTCACAAACATTCATTCTCCTCCTTTTTTTTCTCTCTATTTCTTCCCTCTTTTTAGACCTACTCTGTCACAGGGATCAATGGTCCCAGGGACTCCCTGATTTTAAATCTGGGTTCAGAAACAGATGAGCCCACACTGACTCCAGGAGTCTCCCAACTTTGAAGCTTGAAGATATCCAGATCCGATCAAGGCTCGGCTCCTCCTCACACAGAATAGTGATGCATTTTCCCATCCTTCTGACTGGATCTTTGTTCTTAGCTGGCAGAGGGACAACGCAGTGATGCACAGCTGAACCACATTCCCCAAACAGAAGGCCAACAAAAAAACAGGGTCTGCCTCCACGGCTGACTCACAAACAGCAGGCACAAACAATAACATGAAGGTTTCGAGGGGGAGCATCCTGCTAAGAACCCTATGAACTGTGCTCTCTCTTGGGTATGTTCCTGCAAAGATTGTCACTTCTAAGTAATCTTAGGCAGAAGGACAATTATCTTTTAAACAAACCTCAGAAATTATTATTTTTAAGGCTGGTAGATCTATGCTAACCAGTTACTGGTGCCATGTTCAGAAGCTCAGACAGAGTTAAATTATGCTTCAGATTAATGTATTGAGCAGTTCAGGGGTTAGACAAACAGCTGTTTCTCAAGCAGGCACACTACAAAGCTTAACTGTTCGTTGGAAGGGCAGATACAGCCTAGCTAAAGTCCCGGTGGGCCAACTTTTATTTGTTTCTGATTGGGAGATATCCAAAGCTGACTCCATGCTACTGATGACCTCCCTTAGCAGGGGCAGAAAGTTGAACCTCTGGAGCCAGTGTGATTTTACCAGTCTCTGGGAAAAAAACCACAACAAATCTTCAGCGACTCTGAGATAATCTGCAAAATGTTGCACTTACGCTAACAAGCTTTAAAAATTCTGGGCAAAAACAAAAAGGATATGCAAATAGAGACAGACTACAGGGGAAAACCATGTAAAATGCCTGAAACAAATATTACTTGTCATTTTGCAAAGTTAGTTAACCAAATATGTTAGTTAATTAAATATAATCTAAACACCAAATTACTCAATGGGAAAAGCCCAACACAGATTGCTTAGTTACCCGATATCACTTTAAGTATTTCAGCAAAGCACTGAGTTCTTTATTCAGAGCAGCAACTACCCAATTTGGAGCAATGTTTAAATGCTTACTCTATGTAAAAGAACTGGCTATAAAGAAAAAAAAAATACCAATCTAGAATTGAACATTCTTTTAAGAAAAAAAATCACCACCACAACGAAGAAAAAGCAGAATTAATGAATTCAATATCAAAAGTCCTATTAAATTCAATGGCAGAAGTCCTTTTAGTTTCAATAAGTGATTTGACCCCATTCTGACACAGATCTGCTTGCCAAACCCCAAGACAAATAAATGTGGCATGTGGGGACATGGTTCAGTGTTGGACCTGGCACTGCTGGGTTAATGATTGGACTCGACAACCTTATAGGTCTTTTCCAGCATAAGTGATTCCATGATTCTAACTGTGTTCATTCACTATTTCATTAGGGAAAAAAAAAAAAAAAAAAAAAAAAGTAGGCTAAACTGGGTAGACAAAACTGTCTAATAAGAATTATGGAGTTTTCTGGAGCTTCATGGGTGCACACTCAGAAGAGTTCAGTAATGTGTTTTCTGTGACTTGTAGTGGCTTTTCTGACAGTTCCAAACTCCCTGTGGACCCACAGTGTCTGCCTTTCAGATCCTGCCCCAGCAGGCAGAGCACTTGCAAGTCTCACTGGTGACAAGTGACAGCACCAGAGGAAATGGCCTGAAGTTGTGTTGAGGAGGTTTAGGCTGGATATTGGGAAAAAGTTCTTCACCCAGAGGGTGGTTGGGCAGTGGAACAGGCTCCCCAGGGAAATGGTCACAGCACCAGCCCTGACAGAGCTCAAGAAGCATTTGGACAGCACTGTCAGGTGCCTGGTAGAATTCTTGGAGCTGTCCTGTGCAGGGCCGGGACTTGGACTTCAATGTTCCTTCTCCCTTCCAACTCAAAATGATCAGCTATAGTCAAATTAACTGCGCAAACTTAAACCCACCAAAACTGACAAATCTGAAAGAATCTAACATGCTTTACGTACATGAGGAGTGTACAATTTCTGAATGCAGACTGTCTTTCATCAGGGTAATGGACCATCAAGGAGCACCATGGTGAGGTTGGATGTGTGTCTGCAGCCTCCTTTCCACCAGGAGGTCACCAAGAGGTCTAATGGGGGGTTTGATGTTACCATATGACTCTGCTGGGGTGGCTTGGCAATCTGTCTTGTAACTTAAAAGCAAGTAACACAGAGACAATTCATACTGAGAAATCCAGGGGGAATAACTGGTTATTAGTTCACTTCTTGTGGGCAGTATGGAAGACGTGAGTCATTACAAAGGATAAACTCAAATTGCAACCGGCTTTACTTTTATATTGATAACATCTATTGCTAAATTATAACAATAACAGTGACGTTATCTTGAGAGAAGGGCTTCAAAGTACCACTTCCCATCTTATTTGTGCTCTCTACCTAGAGGAGCACTAGTCGCCTAGCTAAAGAACAGAAGAGATGTGGGTTTGATTCCTGGTCGTGCTGAGGGTTTCCTGTCTTGCCTTGGGCAAGTCCCTAAATCTGCCTGAGTCTCATTTCCACCTCTGTGAAATGGGGATCATAGCACTGTGTGTCTTTCATCCACCTCGACTTAGAAGGTAAAACCTTTGTGTCACAGACTGCCTTAACATGTGAACTTCAGCATGTGTACATGCACAGAAAGAGAGGAGAGGGCTTAAAAAAAGAATGGCATTTTTGGGGGGTCCCATAAGAACTGAAAACACTAATAAATGATGGGTTTTATTTAGAATGCACAATAGAAGCAGAGTGGGATTCTTCTAAACAAATATTAGTGTTTCCACCTGAGCTCATAGTCCAGAATTACAGCCAATGGGGAGGACAAGGCCCTTCTTTCCCAAAAGTATCCTGGGCTGCATCACAAGAATCTTGGCCAGCAGGTCAAGGGAGGTGATTCTCCCCCTATTCTTTGTCCTTGTGAGAGCCCTCCTGAAGTGCTGTGTCCAAATATGGGGTTCTCAGCACAAGAGAGATTAGGATATGTTAGAGCTAGTCCAAATGAGGGCCACAAAAATGGTCAGAGGGCTGAAACTCCTATTCTATAAAGAGGCCATGAGAGAGTTGGAGTTGTTCAGCCTGGAGAAGAGAAGTTCCTGGGGAGACTTTGTTGTGTCCTTTCAATGCCTAAAAAGGTTTGTAAAAAGACAGAGAGAGACTTTTTACCAAGACAGAACAAGGGGCAGCAGTTTTAAAATGCAAGACAGTAGGTTTAAGTTAGATATTAGGAAGAAATTCTTTGCTGGGACAGTGGTGAGGCCCTGACACAGGTTGCCCAGAGAAGCTGTGGCTGCCCCATCCCTGGAAGTTTTCAAGGATAGGCTGGATGGGGCTTGGAGCAACTTGGTTTACTGAAAGATGTCCCCCCACCATGGCAGGGGGGTGGGTTAGATTATATTCAAAAGTTCTTTCAAGCCCAAAACATTCTGTGATTCTCATTCTGTGAATCTAAAGGTAGATATTGTGAACAGTTCAATTTAAAGTAATCTATTTCTTTCCATTACTAGAAAAGAATCTTTTCCATCATAAGTTAAGTGAAATATCCCCCCCCTGTCAGCAGTGTTGTTCTTTTTTTGCACATGGCAACATCACTGGAGACCATTACAGAGCACGTTCCAGGCCCAGGGGGTAATGGTTGTTTGGTGCAAGTCAGCAAAGAGAATTGTAACACAAGAAGGTTGAAAGCTCTGGCTAAAAACAATATTTTCATTTGGCAAAGCTTTGTTTCCATTAGTAACATGAAATGGGCAGGGAGAACCCCTTACCTCCAGCACTGTGCCTCTGACAAAGTCAGTACTGCCCGGCTGTTCAGAGGAGAGTGGGAAAACCTGGAAGCAGGTATATTCCTGTAACTACACCCTACTGCATCCCTAAAAGCTGGAGAGGAGGCTACATCCTGAAATACACAGTTTTTAAGCCTTTATTATGATGACACATTGTTAGTTTTACTGTAAACCAAGGTATTTCCTTGAACTGATCTGATTGCTTATGAAGCTCTTGGCCCAACGTTCCTTAAAAGTCAAGGACTCTGTTGGAGTTGACTCTATCTGCTTATCAACATTAGTTAAAATCCCAGTAAGTTCCCCAGGTGGGTGTTAAAGCTGCTCTGAGCAAACCTCCCTGCTGGCACTGAGGGCAGCTGTCCCAGGGACAGACTTCCTTTAGCTTTGTCCTTTCTTCAGGGACTGGATGGTTCCTCTTCCCCTTCCAGCACCCACTCAGGCCCAAAGGCTCCTCTCTCAAGGAGGTGACGCTTGCCCACCCATCTGTGAGCAGGTTGCTGGAGCCAATGTTTCACTGTTAGGATACAAATAAGGCCCATACATCGATGTTCCTCCCCCTGGCTGATCTGCAGAAGTGTGAAGTTCAGCACAGGGGCAGTTTCTACTCCTTTCTACATAAACCATGTGTGCTAGGGAAATGCTCCTACGCCCACTGAATTCACCAGTGTGCTTTTTGTGGACCTCAAATCTTGCACATCAAGACCTAAGTGGATTATCATCTGCCAGGAAGTGATGTTGCTTCAGCCTGGATATTTAAGCAGTTCAATTTAATTTTATGTTTTTCTTTTTTTGCCTCCTATAATGGAACATTTATCTTAGAGCTGCATGAACTGCTGAAAGCTGCCACCTCCTGCTGGAGTTTCTGCAGGTTAAAATGTCAGTACTCAAATGAATTTTTACACTCTTGAGGGGGAAAAAATGGAGATAAAAGGAGGAATTTCGTGATTTTTCTCACACGTCATTGCATCGGTTTTGTCAAATATACTTTTTTGCAGTCTCCAGGTTCCTAACATTCACCACAGCTAAACAAAAATATAAAATAATAGAAAAGTCATGGACTACTGGCTCATCATCTGGCTAATGTAATGCTGCTTTATTATTTTTAATTAAAATTAGATTAAATCCTTTTGCAGGAGGAAAAAGTCTCTCTTGCTGATTCTTGAGTTTCCAATCAAACTACAAACTACATACACCTGAAATGAAAAGAATCAGAACCCTCATATTCACTCTGAGCTATAAGATATTATTGTTATTAACAGTCAGTAGGCTGATTATGAACAGAAGTGTCCCCTCAGGGCAAACCAGTGGATCAGGCAGCTGAAGAACCCTTTCCCAATGATGTCAAGTCAGGATACACTTTAGGATGAGCACAAGATCCCAACAACTTTGTGCAGTCCATTATTCCAAATCACATCTTTCAAAGTGCTTGAAGAGTGAATAGCCCTGAGACCCAGCATTAAATAATTTAGTCAAGATCCAGCAGAGACTCCCAAGAATATTCTCCAAGGTTTGATGCCAGTTCTTTACCAGGCAGGTGCATTTTTCCACATTTTCCTTCAAGCTAATGTTTTATCCAAAAAGGGACTTTTTGTTTGCTTTATATCATAATTTAATCATGCTATCAGAATTTAATCATGTTATGACCTCCTGTGTTACCCACTGGTGTACTTTGCTTTCAGCTGCAGGGACAGGATCAGGATTGGTCTGACACTTTCCCTGGGAAAAGAGCACAGCGCCTACAACGATGGCAGAGTCTGAAACTGCCCTTCCCGAGGCCTCCTTTCCTTAGACTGGCCTCTGCAATCACAACGGACACCCGGCCCTGGTGACTGTGGATTGCAGAACCCTGCAGGTCTTAGCAAGAGTCTGACCTGCCATTTCTTGCTCTGTGACCATGAGTTCCCTCCTGGATTAGAGAAGGGTGGATGGGGATGGAATGCGGCACATCTTTTCCTCACTCTGAAATTATGCAATGGGTGATGAAGCAACGTCTGACCCATTAAAGGTGGCACAAATTATTTTCCCATGAGACCAAATGGAGGGTCAAGAAAGGAATTTTATAAAAAGCATCAGTAAAATGTGATGTATTTTTACAGATGCTGCTTGAGTTGAGTCAGATT
>VZRO01003285.1:881553-951142 GCA_013397915.1 Daphoenositta chrysoptera | reverse complement strand
GATGTGGGAGACTCATTTGTGGTTGCAACCTGTCCAGTGTTTGGGTTGAGATTGAAAAAAAAAAATTTCATAACAAATACACAGCTAGTAAAAAAAATCCTGTTTCTGCAGGTTCATGGAAAACAAAGTATCATTCATCCCCAACTCAATGACTTTGAAGCAAGTAAACAAGCAAATAAAATGAATGCATTTCTGGATTTTTTGTTTGGGGGGAAAAGTTCATTACTGGGATCACACTAGGGGGAAAAATTCAACTTGCTTATGAAAATGATGAATTCAAGCCTGGGGCAAATGCATGACAATTCTTCATTTACCTGAGAAAGAGAAATAGATCTGAGAGATATTGCAACCAAGGAAAATCCCAGTTCCTATGTATTTCCATAACTTCTTTGCCATAAAGCAAATATATTTTAATTAAAATATTGGACTGAACTTGACTGTTTTTATAGGCAGCCTCCTGTCATTGATCAAAACCACTTTCTCTTCTTTGAATGTTTTGTCTTATAAAAAATTAACCAGTGCAGGTTTTTCCCCTCTGTCTTGCCTGAAGCAAAACAGTAAGTTTACCTGCCAAAGGCAACCATTTTTGAATTTGCTTTCTTATGAAAAGGAGCCACCAGTGTTCAAAGCAATCAACACGAGCACTTTTTCCCTTGAAATGTTTTTCTAAGCAGCACAAACCCACTTGACATCTGGAAAACTCCACCTGTTCAGTTCACCGGCTCATCACTGTGAGACGTATTGAAAATAAATAAGTAGATTGAAGTAAAGATGTGAATGTGCATGAGGTTGCATGTGTGAGCAAAAGAGAATTGAGGGAAAACACTGTAAATAACAAGGGCCAAAACCTTATCAACCCATTAGAATTTTTTTTTTAATATCATTTGTCAGCAAAGCAAACAGTTGTGAACGAGGATGCCAAAAGTTTTCCCATCCATTTATTTGCTGATGAAGTTAAAGAGATGCCTTACTAATTCATCAGGAAATATCTTCAAGCCTGTGACCAGTTTGGGGTGTTCAGGTCCAAGTATTGCCTGGTTTCTGTTTCTCTTACTTTTTCCCATTTCTAATGTCTTAATATCATATTGAAGAATTTAAGTTGTGCTGACTAGTCACAGTGCAGTGCTAGCAGGAACACAGGTACTGAATTTTTTCCCTGATTTTTAGTTAAATGAATGGTAGATCAGTTCTGAACAATGAAATGGACTTTACTTAAGTAATCTGGGTATTTTTTTCTCTTCCTGCTGTATGGCTAGGTTCTCTGTAATGAGATCTAGTAACTCACCTAATGCCTTTGGGGAGCATAAAAGCACCTGGATCTGATGAAATGCTCAAAATTAAAAGTAGCACAGTAATTAATCTAATCAACAGGTATAGCAGCAGCAAAATACCTTTTTAGGATTGACAGCATACCAGGATCAGAGCAAATGTAGGAAATAAGTACCATAAGAAATCTGGGAAGCAAACAGTCAGCACAGACTGTCTGATTAACTCACAACACAGCGGTGATTTGAGCTGACAAAATGTTATTGGAGGGATCACTCACTTCAACACTGTTTGCTTTGGGAAGTCAGGGAGAGATTTATTATGGCTGAAAGCCTTTACAGCTGTCAGATATAAGTGCTAGTTAAAAGGAGAGAATATAGAGGCTTGAATTAACAGTGGGAGCTTGGGTCTAAATACACGTGAGAGCACGAGGTTTTATCTGAGTGAGGGTATCATCAAAATCTTGCTTGGAAATGCATTACTTTTAGATCACCTTACATACTGGCAAGGTGTGTTTACTTTTCATGTATTGTGCCTTTATTGGAATACGTATTAGTGATAAAGAAGTAATGTTACCATCAGACTAAAAGCTCCTAATGAGATCCCCAAGCTCTGTCTTTTTTACAGCACAGCTTCTTCACTACTGACTTTAAAGAGACTGAAAGATGTGGATAAACACACGCCACTAAAACACTGTTCCTGAATGTTACCTGAAGGACCATTAAAATGTAGCTCCTTCTGCTTAACACTGATTAATTTTTAGGGCCAGGCCAGAGGAGAAAATATTTTTGGGTAAATGAAGCATATTCAAAATCTCAGAGCTTGCCTTTATAAAAATTTAGCTGCAAATTGTATAGCTTTGTATTTGCTTTGGAAAAAGCATAAGTCCACACATAAGCAAACACTGAAACTTGAAGCTGTATTTTAAAGGGAAGTGGATGAAGGAAAGGGCTGAGTCTCAGTTTATTTTTTAATGGTCCTTAGCTTCTAATTATATCTAAAGACCTGGTCATCAATCCTTCTCAGAATATAGTCAAGTTACTCATGAATTTTATCTCTTTCTTTAGTCATTCTCCCTTATTCAGGTGAGTTAATCCAGACTACCTGCATGTAATGACCAGCTCTCTCTTCAGACAAAAATGTTTCATTAGAAGGAGAGGGTGGGATACAAAAGGACTCCAGAAGATGACCCAGAGAATCTAACTTAGGGATAAAGTTGTAATTTTAGTATGATATAATTATTTAGGTTGAAAAGAGCTGCTGGAGGTTTGAAGTGATCCCTCTCCCAAAGAAGGGTCAAAGTAGATGGCATTAATTTACCACATCCCAAAATAAACTCAATATCTTAACAACTTAAATGGGTGAGTGTGTGGCCATTGGCTTGACGTTTTTCAGCTGCTGTGAGTGCTGCAGAACCAAGTGAGAACTGTCCTCTCTCTCACAGAAACAGAGTTTGGCTAAGGTTGGCACGGGCCTCTGGAGATCATCTTGTCCTACACTCCTGCTCAAGCAGGGCCACCCAGAACAGGCTGCCCAGAACCACATCCAGGCGGCCTTTAAATAAATCAATCAAAAAGCAGGAGAGAGGAAGAGCAAAAAGTGATGATCCCTATAGTCACCATGTCACATGATAGTCATATGATTAGAAAGCAGTCCAAAGGCTATCAAAAATCAAGGTATTTGTAAGCAAACTGCATTAGAATCCTCTTTTTTAAAAAAACAACATTCATCACGCCAGATTATCCAGCATTAGAAGTTCCCTTTTATAAAGCCTATTTCTTTTCCATCATACTTATTAACACTTCCAAGAAATAAGAGGGCCCTGAAGTCTGCAGCAAAGCGATGCTTTAGAGCTCATGAAACGTCTGTACGTTCTTTATTATTAGAAGTGACACCATTGTGCTGTCCAAATGGAGGACTGCCAGAACATGCTGCCAGTCACATTCAGAGCAGCATTGAAAACTCTAACAAAATGCTCTCCTCTCGCAAGTGCTCTCCCAGTTCAGCTCACAAAAATAATTTAGCGAGAACAAGGGTTGTCTGAATTATTAGTGAGCTGTTGAGCAGAAAAAGATAGCTTATAGTTGCAGCTGGCATCGCAAGCTTTTGAGGTCATGCAGCAAGCTGCTCTCCTCACACAAGCTTGCTTAATGTGCTGGGTTTGTTTTATGGCAAAAGTCCATTTTTAATAATATAGACATTATTACAGATTTTATATGAGTGAAGGTGTGTGGTCTAACGAGTTGAAAGCTTTGGCACAGATTTCCTGTGTGACCAGGCAATGTGTCTATGCCCACAGATTGCCAGCTCTTGGGCAAGGAGGGAATAGCATCTCATTTTGCATTTATATAGTGCCTATCACAATGGGAGCTCTAGCCCCTGACAGCTACTAATAAAAAACCCAGTCTGCTTCTCACTCTGGGAGTCTAATCAAAGGAGATGCCAGCCAGCCATATATTTGTTTTCTGCTAACGTGATATATATGATTGTCACATTCGCTTGCATAATGCCTGCTTATGTTTCCCCAGATTTCTCCCTAAAAACCCAATACTGTGACCATTATTTGAAGTGCTGCTCATGACCAGCCGAAAGGTGAGGTTATACAGCAAGACCATTGCATGTGTGAGGCTGTGTTATTTTAACTTGCAGCTTGGCTCAAAACACTTTGGCTAGAATTAATTTGAGTTGTGGTAGATGGCAGTAGATTCAGTCTAGTTGGTGGCCTGTAGTTGCAAAAGTACTAAAAACAATAATAAAGCCAGGCTGTGAAGGGTTGGGTGTTTCTCCCGCCTACTGAAGACTGAGAGGCTAATAGTGTAAAATCTTGATGTGCCTTGTTATTTCTCATTTTAATGGAGAGGAGGCTGGGAAATCCAGTGGAGAATCAGAGCCCCACTAGACAGGGGATGCCATAAACAAATGAGAGAAGACAGTCCCCGAGCTGGCAGCTTTACCATCTCTGTGCCAGACAGGATGCAACAGTGGATATTAAGTGGACAAGTGGGGGCTGGCCTGGGAGCGTGGGGAATGAGGCAACAATAAACCCAAGTTAATTTAGTGGGATAGAAGAGGTCTGGACTTGTTGCTTGTCTCACCTGAGTAGTCCTTATGCACCTGGGAACAGCTCGTGAGCTCTATGGCAGAGTAAGAATGAGCTCAAGGTGGGTAGAGCTGCAGGTTCTCCAGTCCAGTGCACAGACACAGGGAGAGATTTTCCAAGTACACTCAAGACTCACAGGGCACAGAATAAGGCATTTATCGAAGGTGTTGAGCAACTCTCAAATAATCCTAATGCATGATTCGTTTAAAGCTGGGCGTGACCCAATTTACATGATTTTAGCCCTAGATTTAACCAAAGAGAGAGGCTAATTCTCTTACCCTGTGAAATGGATATTTAGGTTTTTCAGTACTTAAGATTTACAGCAGTGGTGAAAACATTGGTCCTCTGGAGGCAGGTTATCAGCATTTGCATGGTAAATTTGTTCCACTTTATTACATATGTAAATATTTGTTATTTGTGTCCAGTGCACACTCATAAAACCCTTTGAAAAAGATTTATTTAAATTCAGGAAAGCAATAGCTTCTTTGGATTGATAAGATGCTTGACAGGGTAAAGACTAGGACAATTTTGGCCTTATGTGTGAGTAAAGGTGGGAAATAGCAGAATGAAGAGTTTCAGAGCACTGTACCCAGGGCACCAGTTGGCACCAATATTTATTTTGCTGTGGTGACAAGAGCTGTTTCTATTTCAACAAAAACTTGGGGCAATGGTTTGGGTGCCATGGTAGAAGACAGTTACAAGCACTTCCCAGAAGGTTTCAGTCCAAATTACCTATTTTTCTTCACAGAGGGGAGTTTTATCCATTTAGAAATGTCTACCATAGAGGGGTTGACATTGGTGATTTTTTAATCTACTATGTCTCTGAAAAAAGACAGGTCTGAGCCCAAATGTGTTCCAAAAAGAAGTGGTTTTGAGAAACATTCCAGTTCAAGTTCACCTCACCTTTAGCAGCAATCCCAGTGTTGCACAATCCTCCTTCAATTTGTTATTAATTCAATTCATTTTCATTCAGTTCTTTCTGCAATTTCCGATAAGATGGCAAAAGAACTACTTTGTTTAATGAAAATAATCACATACATGCCCACACACACATGTACAATCAATCACATTTTAAGTATATTAAATAGTGGTGCCGCAAATACTGTGGGAAGTAAGTGGGTTTAGAAAGCATGACCTTAGAACAACTGTGAAACAATTTGCTGCTGACAACGTTCCTTTAAAAGGAACAAGTCTGGATTTATTGTAGTTAAATGGTCCATTGGGAAACATTCACTACTTTCAATGTCACATACAGGAAACCCACCACATTTCTTATTAAGAGAAAATGTGTCCTTTCAGATTGTAGATTTTGAGTGAAACATTGCTCATGTGTCTTGTGAAAATACCTCTTTATTTATAGCAATGAAGATTTATTTTAACATTTATATATTAATAGATACATGCAAGAGTTTGGTGATTGAGGGCCGAAGTTTCTAAGTTTTCTACCATAACTCCAAAGTAGGGAACAACAGAAAGCTGAGCTATACTAGAAACAGACCTCAAATTGTAGCAGTGTCTCCAAAGATGAGTATGGACAGATGGGATCTTTTCTCCTCCTGTTGAGAGCTGGCCAGGTGGATGCCAGCTGTGGTCTGGAAAAGCTGTACAGCTGTGTGAGCTGGAGAAATCGGAAATTGCACAGCTGCTTGAGCCCACACCACTTCTGAACTGAAGTGGGCTCACGTGCAGCCAGGTGGGGCTTTGCTTTTACAAACTCTTGGCACAGGACTGGAGCGGCTCCATGAAGGTTGGTTCCTGTTTCCATGAAAATTAGAATTATTGAATCATAGAGGTTGGAAGAGACCTCCAAGATCATCGAGTCCAGCCTTTGACTGAACACCACCCTATCAACTAAACCATACACCAAGTGCTGTGTCCAGTCACTTCCTGAACACTTCCAGAACTGGTGACTCCACCACTCCCCTTGTCAGCCTGTTCCAATGCTCAAACACCCTTTAAGTGAAGAAAAGGTGACAATATTTTTTCAAATATCCAACTTGAACATCTCCAGCACAACTTCAGGCCTTTGTCCTGTTTCTATTTCTTTGTCCTGCCCTATTTCCCCTTGTCCTGTCTCTGGCTGTCTGTGACAAGAGACCAGCCCTCACCTGGCTACAACCTCCTTTCAGGTAGTTCAAGAGAGCAGTAAGATCTCCCAGAGCCTCATTCTCTCCAGGCTAAACAAATAGGTAGGAAAAAGGTCTGGTGGTTTATTCAGAGTTTGGAATAACAGGTTTGGGTGTTAAAACACCACATTCTGCTCTCTCTGGGAGTCCTCATGGCTGTGCCTGTGCCATGGAACCACAGGTCCCAGGATGGAGTGAAGAGCTGTGGTCTGGTCCAGCCATCACCTTGCTCCATGTCCGGGCTGGGACATCTAAAAACCTCCCAGGGGATGTTCAGGCATAATTCGGGTGATAGCACAAGCCAAGCATTGTTCTCCATAGGGTGTTTGGATGCAGCCACCCTGCTGGGGTTTTTTTGGGAGGGAGAGTTAGGCATGTGGACATGAGTCAGGCTGCACCACTCGGCCTCAGGGCCAAGGCACGAGGCTCACCCGTGTGGTTCTGCACCAGTGAGGTGCTGCAGGAGCACTTCCATCTCTCAGGTCTCCTGATGTAAAATGGGGATCACAGTTTCTTGTTAAGGATGAGAGCTCTGAAAATAAGTGTATTAAAAAATAAGGGAGACAGCTTTTGTGGGAAAAGTGTATTTCATTTGTGATTTAAAAGCATAAGATACTGAACTTTCCAAAAGCAGATAAAAATTTTTATTGTCTTTATCTTATACTGTTTTGCAAAAATGCTTATCTGAAACCAAAAAGCAAAAGCAATGCAATTACCATATTTGGGAGTTTAGCATATTTTCATTTCTTAATTATACTCATAACAGCAAACACGTGAAATTGATGTTGAAATTCCTATCTTTCTAATCCTCTGACATACATGAGAAATCTATCCTTCTGCAATTATTCTGAATTCAATGGAAATGGTCTTCTTTACATTAAAAAATTATTTCACAGTCAATTTTGAAGTCAAAAATTTTACACACTTTCAAGTTGAAAACAAGTTGGTGATTAATACATGAGAATTATTAATTTATTTTTCCATTCTTATTTTCAAAGTTCCCACCAGAAAAAAACAAGCAGGAGAGGGTGAAAGAAAGAAAGGGAAAAGAGAACACAAGGAAGGAAGAGAAATGTAAAGAAAAAGAAAGATGTAAAGAAAAAGAAAGATGTATCTGTCACACAAATAGGGAGAGAAAATAAATGTTTAATGGGACGTTCTTGGAGTATCTTATGCCGAGTCTTCAAATGCTGGAGGGCACTATATCTCCCAGCCTCAAGTAGGATAGTTTCTGTTTGATTGTATGTGAAAATTGGGGGGAATTAGTAACTTTGTTTATGTGTATTTGCTCCATGTTACAAAACAAATCTCTTTATTGGGGATAAAAGGTGGAAAAGCAGAGAAGGAGAACAGAAAGCCAAACCTGCATGGTAATGAGCAGTGGAACTGGCAGGAGCGATTACTTTACATTCTCCTTGCCTGAAATTATCTATTTCCATTCTATAGCATCTTTGTTTGTCATTCCCCTGCCTATGTGGTTGCACATAGACTTCCTTTGTTCCTAAATCCAAAACCATTATCATATTACCTTTAAAGTTTGGCATCCAGCGACACAGGGGTCACCAGTGCCACTTTGTGCAGGGCTTGTATGACTTCATTAGCTAAATAGAACTGTGGGAACAGATTCTGGGTGACCCTCAAGACATGGAGAACTCTGCTTTGCTCTTTTTTTTTTTTTTTTTTTTTTTAANTTTTTTTTTTTTTTTGAAATGTTGTTCCAAAGAGACCCAAAATGTTCTTTCAGTGGTGTTTTCAGTGACAGTCTTATAGACATCCAGATTTGCTGGGAATATAGGATATATCTGCTTTATACAGAAGGCCAAGCTCTGCCCCACTGTGGGTATCTCTGAGGATGTTGTTAAGAGTGGCAAGTTCCCTCAAATGCACAGATTTCATTTTGTCTTTGTCACCAGAAATCCTGTTTTTCATTAAGAGTTTTAACCTATGGAACCAAACCACTTTTTCTCACCCATCTTGGAATTAGATTTTGTACCTGGTACCTCCTTCCCATGGAGCTCTGCATAAGTCTCACACATAGTCACATGTTTTTGAAATCAAATCTCCCTTAATGAGAGGCTTGGAAGCAGGAGGAAAAGATGTGAGGACCTGATATTTTTTCTGACCATGGGAACTCATGGAATTTCTTCTGAGACAGAGGCCAGGCTGTACCATCACTAGGACTTTAGGACTTTTGCAAGGTTTTTTTAGATACTTGGTGGTTTTTGTGCCAAATCATTATTCTCGTTATAGTTCAACTTCTATTACACAGAAGATGGTGCACAGAAGAGAAGGAATTGCAATTTGCCAATTACTGACATGCTGAGCTGTCAGCATTCATTTCATGGGCGCCTTTATTTGGGGAACATCACAGACTCATAGGATGGTTTGAGATGGATGGGACCTTACAGAGATCACCAAGTTCCAAGTGCCCTGCCAACACAGGGAGACCTTCCAGTTGAACAAAATATACTGGAATTTTACCAGAAACTGCAACATGGCCAGGATTCAATCTGTTGGACTCATCACAAGCAAAAACAGAACCATTCTGAGCTTTATTTCACATCCTTTCCTTACCCCTGTTCACAAAATGTTTTGCTATTGCTACTTCCTTCAACGAATGAACCTATCCACTATACCAGGAATGGCCATCTGGGTCCTGATGGGTTTTCTGCCCTGTAGTTTTCGTCCCAAGCCCTTAGCACGTGCTGGAAGTGACTCTATCCAATTAAGACACTTGCCCCATGGACAGGCAGTAATGACACATTGCCATACCTGAAGTTATTACCCAACGTGGTTCAACCACTGGGCAAAATTCTTATTCTCCCATGTGTTTCTCCAACTTTATTTTGTTTTAATACATTAAAGCCCATTCTTACTGACATCATTAATGGCCTACATAAAATCAAATGTGTAGGAGATCAAGTGGAGGAATCAGTGTTTATATTTGGATGTTATTGTTTAAAGCAAAGCCAGATCATTAGATCAGTAAACAGTACATTAGCTAGAAACTTGGTCAGATGATAAGCACATAGTTTATTATTAGATAGTACTTTATTAGACTTTCAAAGACAAACTAGATTAACAGGGTGAAATGATCATTTTCCACCAGTAATTAAAGTGATGCAATATCTTTGGAGCTAAACCATGATGAATTTTTGAAGGGAATTGGATTAGAATTTCAACATAGGGCTGGATCCAGACTTTATGGGAAGGCTCATTTTCGTACTGTTCACATGTAGCTTCACAGCCTACTTCAAAAGGCTGCTAATCCCAAAACAATGTCTGTTTAAATGATCTTTATTTGAAAACAATATTTGGTTTGGGTTAAGTAAGAGTCCATCCCTTTTAACCTAGCACAAATCATGATAAATCCACTCAAGACAATAGTCAGAGTACAGCGTTGAGGTCCAGGTCTTTCAGAGGGTTAAAAAAGGCAGAAATAAGAAAGGAAAGTAAACAAGATTTCCAAAGATTCTCGATTAGATGTTCAGTGGGTTCATATCTCTCCCTAGTGCCTGCACATGACTAAGAGCCCAGAGGAGGATCTCAGCCTCCCACTCTGACTTTCTGATGCAAGTAGATACTGATGTGAACGTCTGGGGCTGAGCCAACCTATGAGGTCTGGATTTTGGTTCAGATCCAAAACTGATAGAATTTTCTCTTCTGGATTTATGTTATACAGTTTTACCTCAGCAAAACAAATGAAGAGGTTTCTAGGTTGTCTCTGGGATGAACCTAAAGCCAAAACAAAAGCTGTATTTTGTCTTCATGCATTTCTGTTTGTTACCTCCTGGCCTATCTCTGTTCGGTAGGAAAATCCAGAGTATGAGAGGATTTGGGATATTCTCTCACTGCAAACACATCTACTGCATCACTTGGGCTATTCACTGACTCCAGCTTCCTTTGAAGCATTTGTTGAAAAAAATAAGAAATCTGTACCTTGGTGTCTTGTTTGTGGTATGTCAAGCTAAGAATTAAAGTCCCAAAGTTATGCATAAGTCACTGATGTGTTAATTTGGTTAAAGCTAGAGGTGAGCAGCTCATCTTTGTGACTGACAGATACAGTATTAGCACCTGAGTCTGCCTTGCTTGGCTTCTCTCTCTTTCCATTGTAATTGCATCTAAAATCCATACACAGAAAGAGTTTGAGTTACTTGTCAGAGTTCATCTCTCCTGGAAAAATGGCGGCAACAGCTTTTGCTTTTAATTTTTACTCAAAAAATAAAAAAAGGTAGTTTTATTCTTGTGCTGATCTGTTGCTGGTGGCAGACAGCAAGTAAGTTTAGAAATATTTCTCAGGTGCCAGCTATATCTTATTGAGTTTGATATGTCGAAGTTCACTGTTGCTGGAGTTGGGACAATTTCCCACTCCGCTCAACTTTTAAAGGATTCCATTCTGAGCCCAAATTTTGCAACCATGCCCTCTCAAGTGACTGTCAGTTTAATACACAGTCCTGCACAGTTCATCCATCTTTTGTCCATGCATGCAGGCATCTCTTCCAGTGCAAGTCACCTCCTCAATCTCACATCACCTCCATCAAATTCCCTGTACAAGGTGGGCTATTGCAGCAGGGCTGGGAGCCCCACCCAGAGCCCACCATGTGGTTCATGCTGGTTTTTTGCCATTGATGAGAATTTATCTATCTACTGCACCTGAAGTAATTCTGAATGCATTTCAGATTACTTCATAGTGTTTAATCTTCACATAATGCTCATTGAAGGTACACTGGAGGTGCAGGAAGATGCACACAATGGAGCATAAGAGCATTGATTTGTAGGATGAAAAGAGAAGAACAATTTTTGGCTGTTGTTTTATTGGTTTTCTCTTTTTAGTCAAGAGAGTTGTACATGTACATTTTACTTCATATCATTTTTAGTCGTGTCTGTGCAGCAGCTCTGATTTATCTGTGTATAACCAAGGAGACCATTCATATATATATATATATATATATTTATATATATGTATGTATGTATTTGTCTGAATTTTACTGCTCTAAATAAAAACCCACAACTTTTCTTCATTTCCTCTTAAAAGTACTCATGGGAACATTCGATAGCTATCAGGAGCTTCCTTAAGCACAGAAATGTCATCCTCATCCATTTGACCTGCTAAGAAATTAATCTCACATCGTTGTAAGTTTGAGAGAGTTTTTAAGAAGGTAAACGCTTTTTTTTTTTCATTTTTCCCCCTTTTAATAGCAAATACTATCAAGAATGTTTGAAAACTTTTAGAATTCCCATCCAAGTTAATCCTTTTAAACCTAGCTATGCTTATTAGCTTTCTTTGAACAGATAAGGCTTAAACAGATGTGTCATTTGAAGAACTGAAGTCAATTTAATAGCAAAGAAGGATACAAAATAGTGGCTACAGAAGGTGAAATGTGGCATTTGATGAAATAGTGGTGATACATTTTTAAATCTCTTCTAAAACTATATTGTTGAAATGACAGAAATTACTAGTGAGCTGTTATGGTTTTAGGAATTATAGGCATCAACCTATTTAGTGGTGCTAAGAAGCAGCTTGAATCCCTGGCTGTCTCTCTCCAGTCATTTCTGATGGCATGGCAGCTTCTGCAGTTCGCTCTATCTGCCGACAAGAAGTGCCTTGAATTTATCAGCCGGTGGGTTGAAATGTAAAGATAGGAAACCTCTTTATCCATCTTTAGGAGCAGAAGGAAATTCTTAAGTCATCTGAATTAAAATGGCAATTTTAATTGAGTTCTTGCCTGTATCTCATTGTGCATCCCCCCCGGAGGGTGGCAGCTGAGACACACCACATCACCTCGTTTGGATTGTCCTATTGTGCCAGGGGATGTGTCTGCTGGGTTTGGGCAGGGTGGTTTAACAGGGATGTGTATAGCAAGTGTCTACAGAGTTGAAAGACATTTCATTAGACATATCTGCAGCATACACAGACGGGAGAACTTTACAGTATGGGCATATCGTGCTGCACCGTCAAGGAAGAGTCAAAGGAAATTTTTCCACTTTGCCATACAAAGCTTATCTTGGAAGGTTATTTACAGTTAATATTCCAAACAGGAGCTTCTGAGTTTCAGAGCCGCCTCTGAAAGCATGCTCTGGGAATTTAAAGCAGAGGCAGTTTTGGAGACAGGAGGTGCAGAAAGATCTGGAGGGGGGAGCTACTGGCTGAAGAGCTTTTACTTTCTGCCTCCATTTTAGCAGATATTTGGGGCCTGACTTCTTCAGACAGCAGCCCGCTCACCCTGGAAAAGACCTCAGTGGGTGCAAGGATGTGTCTCCATTTTGGAGTCCCTCAGCAGTGCTCCAGCAGGATACAGAAGCCTTACTCTAAACAGGAATTAAGTTCTCTGGTAGCAATCCCTGCAATTATAAACCATCATGAATTACCTTATTGTCTCTTTCCCTTCTGCAGTTGCTGTAATCAAAAAAACAAGTTCTGTGTGTATTTTTCCAGTATTGCTGTATCTGAGGAAAATTAATCCAAACCTAAATTTCAAGGAGTCCCTCTTTGCAAATCATCCCAGAGGTAACCGGGGGGTCAGGGAAGGGTTAACACCTGTGTCCAGGCTGGACACTGCCCTGTGAGGATCAGCCCAACTGATGAAGTCACAGGGTTTTGCTGAGGCAGAGGAAAGGGATGGCTTAATGAGAGATGAACCGGAGCTGGAGCCAAATTTAAATTAATTCACTTCAGCTAGACTGAAATTCTATTGTGAAAAGTCAATGACTGGGGCTAGTGAGCAAACTTGGAAGCACCAGGCTGGGAAGGGAATTAAATAATGAGTGTGGATCTCACAGAGATGCTGATAACAGAGCCTTGAATGGTTTGCAGCCACTGGTGCACTGTGACTTGCCACAGCTGTCTCTGGGCCCATCTCTGAGTGGTAACCACACACTTGCCTTTGCAAATTCAGCCTCAGAACTGGACAGATCAGAAGCCTCAGATCCTTTTTTTATAGAAATCCCCACCTCCTGGAATAAATTTATTATAAGTCCACTTCAGCTGCTTTACAGCATTTCTATTCTTTCTTTTTTCTGTATTTCAGGAAAGAGGGGGTAGGGGAGTAAAACCTAAATATGTACAAAATGCTTCAGACATAAGCACATTCCTGTCATTCATTTATTTTGCAATTTAATTTTTTTTAAGCCAACCTCCTGATTTCAAGTGTATGAAATTCACAACACTGTCGTGTGACAAAAGCTAACTTGAATAAGCAAGCTCTTCATGACTGAATCTTTTAATATTAATGCTTTTGTTCATTTTCAGTAAAGAAAATCCTGGGCCAGATCCTCAGCTGTTGCCAATGGGGGAGGCACCAACAAAAAGAATCTTTATAGAAGTCAGTCATACTATTCCACAGTCCTGCTCTGTAACAAAGGTTTTTTAATTTTACTTTTTTAAAAACAATTACATGTGCAGGCAAAATTCATTTCTCTAATTTAATTCATCAAAAAGTCACATCTTGTTGCACGTTTTGGGCCCCATGGGTAGCCAGTGGAGAAATCACCATTCCTTCAAAGACCTCAGGGGTCCTTGGAGATGTCACCTCCTCAAGAATTTTTGCAGAGGAAGCCTGAAGGAAGACTTTGAAGGATTTGGGCTGAATGGAAAAAGTGCAGAAATTCCTAAGAGAAGTGTAGACAAGAAAGAAAACTACAAATTTGGGATGGTCTCTGGTCTTTGATTCTGATTCAGCAAAGTAATCTAAATTCAATACATGAGATAAAATGTTGAGTATGTGTGTTTGTGCTTTGCTGATCAATACTGAGACAAAGGTACGGATGACAACTGTTTAGCTGAGCCAGGGTTCATCATTTTTGTTGGTTTTTTACCATGAAAATCAATTTTGAGGTCTGTTAATAGTATAAGCAGAGATCACTTGGGCAGCAAGGACTGGCAGCAGCATCTCAAAGGTGCTGTGACACAGACTCAGTGATGTAGAATAGAATCCCCCCCATTGTGCTCCTGCTCTCTCCTTTAACAGACTAAACACACCACATGTGTCTCTTTAGCCACTTAGAAAAAGATGTTATGAAATGGCTGCAGTCACAAATGGAGCTTTAAATGGTTTTAACGTAATATGGCAATCTGTTCACAAATCCTGATGTGTTTACAAAACATATCCTTGCTGCCTAATACGTTTATTTTAACACTTTATTCAGGCTTAAATGCCATTTTCACATGCTGGGTTTGTTTGGATTTTGCATAAGGTTTTACCACTTATTCAGGAATGTTGGACAATAATGCAGCATTGGGAAAGAGTTCAACTTTTGTTTGGGTTGAATCACATTCAACTTCTGTTATTCACCATTTGGGGCCTGAGTCATCAAATAACAGTTAGAACTGTTTAGTTTCTGTTCTCAGCCAGAACAGGTGACCTTCTCATTGGCATGACCACAGGCAACAGAAGTTGTCTGTCTCACCTGGACAGAGCAGGACAGAGGTTAAGTGATTTCCAACATAATCAAGTATTTTTCCATAGATGGAGTTTCACTCAGTTAGGACCAAATATTCATAACTTTCCAGATCAACATGAAGGTTTGAAATACAGCTGGATTCCTCCCCAGTTCTGTATCTCTTGTTGGTAGGTACACAGTTCCCTTTTTATCCCTGTTTTCAGTAGGTGAGGGAATTCTCTTCCACCTAGGTGAACAATTACTTGGCACTGGTTGTGTTCATCCTTTCCCAGGATGTTTTCAGCACATTTCATACCTGTGCCTCACACTGTGTACTTTGCAAATGCTCCAGACACTGTGAATGTCCAGTTTTGGGCCCCTCACTTTAAGACAGACATTGAGGTGCTGGAGTGTGTCCAGAGAAGGGCAGCGAAGCTGGGGAAGGGTCTGGAGAGTAAGTCCTGTGAGGAGGGGCTGAGGGAGCTGGGGGTGTTTAGCCTGGAGAAAAGGAGGCTCAGGAAAGACCTTACTGCTCTCTAAAATTCCCTGAAAGATTGCAGCAGGGTGGGGCTCAGCCTTCTCTTCCAAGGAAGAAGTTACATGATGAGAGGAAATGTGCTGAAGCTGCACCAGGACAGGTTCAGGTTGGACATCAGGAAGAATTTCGTCACTGAAAGGGTGGTGAAACACTGGAGCAAGCTGCCCAGGGAGGTGGTGGAGTCGCCATCCCTGGAGGTGTTTGAGAAACAACTGGACATGGCTCTTGGTGTTATGGTTTAGCTGACAAGGTGGTGTTCAGCCAAAGTTTGGACTCGATGATCTTGGTCTTTTCCAACCTCCTTTATTCTATGATTCTCCACTCTAAGGTACCAGATGACATCTTTTCAGCCACAAACGTGATCATTCTTTCATGATGTACAAGACATAGAAACAAATCTGTACCAGAATTTCTTCCTTCTCGAGGTGTTCAAGGGCCAGCATATCAAAAGGACACCGAAACTGTGGAATGAAGATCATGTGAACATTTTATTTCTTTGATATAATGAACTTCTAGTGAAAAGTTAAGCTACCTTGTGCTGGACAACGACCACCAATCACATGTCTGGCTCTCAAGGGCTTTTTTGAAAGACATTATTATTATTATCCTTTCCTGTTATAATGAATTTCTTGTCTGTCCACTCTGCTAAGCAGAATGGACCTGTAACAATTTATTTACTTTCACAAGAAAGTCTGCCAATAGATCAGCTTTTCAAGGGAGAAATTGTAAGTGGCATTAGTTAGAAGAAAAGACTTTCCAGCTCATACCACTTTCTAGGCCATGGGTAATTTGTATTAGAGTTGATATCAAATAAAAAGATTATATATCTGTTGTTGTGGATCATTTAAATAATATCTTTTTACTGCTGGTGAGGAGTTAGCTTTGATGCTATTCACTGGTGGGGATTTAACCTTCCTTTTGTCGTGTTTTCCTACCAGCTATTATCATAGACTCCAAATTTCCAGCCTATATAAATAACTCAGTAATTATAGGACATGACTTTTGGTTTGGTTTTGGGGGTTTTTTGGCATTTAAGCTAAGGGAATTTCAAAGAAATTTCACTGTAGTTTTAGTTTTCCCCAAATTTCAGCTAACCCAAGTCAGCCTGCCCATCATGGATGTTAACATGGCTTCAGTCAAACAAGGCAGCAGCAGACCACACCACATATGCCACAGTGTATTATTCTTTCTAATCAAAAGGTTTGCTTTGGTTTTCAAAGTGTGGGAAACCTGACACAAGATGCCTGTCGCAGATAGGGAAGGATCCTCTGCTCTTCAGCACAGGGTAATAATAACAACAACAATAACTTTGATTTTGTTTCAAGACTTCTCACTTGGGATCCTGCAGAGGTTCTAATATCCCGCCATGCCAGCATATTATTTTTGGATTGAATGACTGGATGAGCTTGATTTACATCTTATCTCGCTCCATAGCCCATAATGTGTTTTTAAATCATGTCTAAACAATTTACCACAAAAGCAAAATTGGAGGCAGGCAGTGGGAAGTATCTTGGATAAGTCAAGCATGAAAGAGAGAAACCTCAGAGGACGAAGAGGGGTTTATTTGCAGCTGGCTGAGTCATGTTTCATGTGGGGTATGGTCCCTTGCTAATAATAAGCAAACTGCTAAAATACCATTCCACACTTTATTAACTTGTTGGGTGAGTTAGGATGTCCTGTGCAGACATGTTCGCTGGTAACTTCTTTTCTCTAAGAACTTTTCCCCTGATAGCCTTTCAGATAACATTAGAAAACGGCCTTTTTCCTACGTTTTCCCTGTCTCATGTCACACTGCCAAGCCTCTGAAGAGGCTTCAGCTGTGCTGTGCTGCAGCCTGCAAGGCCTGTGCACTCTGACTCTGCAGCAAAGAGTCTTCAAAGAAGGTGACAGTCACATCAAGTGAAGGGCTGCCATTCAAAAAATAACATTGATGGGGCTCCTAAAGATTGTTGGTTACTACTGTTTCTGTATCAAAAGTTGGCATTTGTGGGGGAAAAACAGTTTTTCCACAAAGTTTTTGTTGTCTTTGGAAAGTTTAGCTTTTCTTTGGTTTTCCTACAGGATGATTTTGTTTTGATGAGGATATTATTATTATCGTTGTTATTTCATTTTTAATATGTTATTTTCCCTCTTTTTTTCTTTTTTGTGGTCAAAGAGGACAGAAAAAGAGAACAATGTTAGAGAATATTGACATATCCTAAATAAGTTTTGAGACCTAGTTTTCAGGAACAATAGTTCAATTTTTGAGATAGCTCTCACTAAACTCTCAAATATGTGGGCACATGGAATTATTAGTTACATTTGGGAGAAATTTATCAATCCTTTAGCAGGTCAGGGAAGCACCAGGATGGGGGACTAAGGCTGACTAGAGCTGTACGTGGCATCTCTTGCCACAGCTGAGTCCCACAACACGTTTTGTGTAGCACTCAAGAAACAACTCTGTTATGTAGTGCTTGTGTTGAACAGTGGCAGATTTAAAACAATAATATTATGACTCTTCAGAGATCACAATCAGTGTTTTAAACACACTGACTCTGAGACTGTGCTTTATCTTAACACAGGTCACGGTCGTCCTGAATATAATTTAAAATTTCAGGGTATAAGAACAGCAAGACCTGTTGAAGGACACAAGAAAAACAGAATGAGAAAGAAAATTTAAAAATTAATTTGTGTTAAAATTGAGAGATACTCCTGATGCTGTCAGCTTTACTCTTCATATAACCAGTAGTCCTGTATTTGGGACATTGTAGTTGGGATGGAGGAGGTGAAAGCTCCTGTACTGAATTTGGCAGAAAAATAATTTGTCCCTTGGTCTTCCCTGTCAAATGAAGTTTTCTTACCCTGTGGATCCTGGTGAATGATCCTAGAGGGATGATCCCCACTTTGATGAACAATCCCATCCTTGCTGAAGAAAATATTTCCTCTGTGGTCCGTGTTTGTAGGCTGTGGTGTTTTCAGATACCAAAACCACAACGTTTTCTGTTAAAAAAAAACAAAAAAAAACCAAAAAAAACCCCTAAACCAACAGAAACATTTGAAGAGCCCCTATCTGTCTTATTTAACCCCAAAAGGGGAAAAAAAAAGAACACTAACCAACCAACCAAAACAAGCTTCCCCTTTGAGTAATAAGACACTCAAGTTCTTTTAAGCAAACCTCAGGTGTTTCTCCACTGGTTTATGGAGTTTCTCACACAAGAATTTCTCGCCCCCAGAACATCTGAGGTCTCCCGAGCCAAAGTCAGGCTGCCTCTCAGGAGGGACCTGGGGACCCATATCTGCAGTCCTCAGTTGTAGAAATGTTACCCTTCTCCTCAGAGGGTCAGCACTAGAGGGCAATACAGCCACACAATTAGACACACACCAGTGATTTTTAGTGGACAGTGTTTGCTTCACTGACATGAAAAAAGGGAGGGTGGAGATGAGTTGTCAAAACCGTGAGTCAGAGAGTAAATTGGTCCCACCTTAACCACAGTCCTCTGCCAAGCAGCAATTCCCCTTATCAGATTGCTATCAGAAATTAACACTGGGCAAATCTGCAAGATAAATATCATTAGTTCCATTATTAGAGATAGATGATATAATGCAGAGAAGTTTCACAATGAGTTAGAAATTAATAACTGGGATTGCATGTGTGCTATAAGCTACCAGCAAGTACAGCTGAATTCTGATTAATTTAAAAAACTGGTTTCAAGACTGGCAAAAAACATTAAAGTCCAGCTGGATCAACAGCAGCAAAAAATGTCCTCAGACAAATAAGTAAAACTGATATTATTAATTCAAATCTCTGCTCAGGGTGCCATTCTGAACTTGGCCTTGCCCTCTACTTTACTGAAACTCTATATGAAATGAAGAGATGGCTGATACAGGACAGGCTAAAAAGTTCAATCTGTTGGGACCAGGATTCATTTCAACCCATCAGTGTTCATTATTCCACTAAGTGGTGACATAATTACAGAGCCAGGATCCCGGGGGACTCTGTTGGAGCTGGCTCCAATTTGCAGGCCACCCTGCAGGAGAATGTCAGCCCTGCTTATGCCAAGCCACGGGTTTGTAGGGAAATTGGGCAACTCCATGACATACTGAACATGAATTCCTTCCTGGAAATCTGTCACTGTCTCCCTGATAAGACTGATTTGGAAACTCAGAGAAGACTGAACAGAGTTGAAATGAATGTTACCCAGCCTGTGTTAATGCACAGCACTGCTTTTCCCCATCTCCATCCCAGTAATGCTTATTTCATCTATCATCACTCTACTTTTCATGGAAAATAAAACCACCACCTTGAAAGTTAGTGAATACCCTTATCTACTTATATTTTGGCATTGCAATCCTCTTGGTTTAGCAGGCACAAATCTTGTATTTACATAGACACCAAGAATGGAAATTTTACAACACAGAGGGATCTACCTGAGTATTTTATATATGTTCATACTCAGGAGTTCATTATGGCCCAAGACCTTGTAAATATTCACTAGCAAAACGACTGGGATTGGGACCTGCAGAAATGATTTTTGACATCTTGTTCATGTTTACACAGTGGAACAGTGCCAGTTTTGATGCATCTTTAAAACCAGACTGGGATTGGTACCTAAACATGTTTAGGTTCATCAGCATATCCTACATAAAGAGGAAAAATATAAAATAACCTTTGCCTGTGATTTTAGCCCCTCCAACCATTTATTTTATGACACAGTGCTTCTACAGCTCCCTGCTGGCTTTAAGTTGCCTGCAGCTTGACTTCAGCATAAATCTATGTCGTGATTTCAAGTTAACAGCAACTCACCAAGGTCCAAAATGCCATGGGTGGCAAAATGCAGCTCAAGAATGCACATCCTGAGACACTACAGTTCAAAGGACTCAATATGACTGAGGGAAAGCAGAGAATGTATTAAGTCAATATGGAAGAAGCTTAGAGAGCTGTGTCAAAATGGGTTTAGGTTGGATATTAGAAAATGGTCTTCACCCAGGGGGTTGTTGGGCACTGGAACAGGCTCCCCAGGAGTGTTTGGACAACATTCTTGGGCATGTGGTGTGACTCTTGGGGTGGCCTGTGAAGGGCCAGGGGTTGGAGTTGATAATCCTTATGGGTGCCTTCCAACTCAGCAAATTCTATGATTCTATAACATATCAAGGCAAATCATGGCCTAGGATGATGTGCAGTGACAATTCTCTTAAACATCCCCAGATCAGTCTAGAACCTTTGGAGCAACACACTGGAAATAGGCAAATTTAAATTAGGTACTTTTAGGCAAGGCTGACTGAGCATTGGCAGATGCTGCCAAAGAAAGTGGAGCACATTTTTTGAATGCACGTTCTGAGAGATGTGCTTTATAGGGAGGAAGTCCTGATTTAGTCAAACAAGCTGCAACACTTCTTGCAGAGGTAGCTGAATGACATGTAAGGGCTTGCTTTGTATGGAAGGTCAGACTAGCTGATCCAATAGTCCATTCAGAGCTTAAAGTCTCTGGGAGCCTATAGTCTGAGCTACAGACTTAAGCCTCTTACTGGGAGTTGAAACAGTTTTTGTATTGTCCCTAGATCATGTGTTGAGGAGAAAGCAGACCAGACAGTGAGCAGTGGGTTGCATACGCCAGGGAAGATGTAATTTGAAAAGGAATCCATCTTTATACTGAGTCATGACAGAATTTTTATTATTACCTCTCCGTGTGTGGGTATAACACCTTATTTAAAGTTGGAAATACAAACTGACTGTGAAGTATGGATTACAAAGTAGAAAGACTTCAGAGTGGTTAAAAAGGTCTCACACTAAACATCACCCTATGCCAGAAGATGAAAGGAGAAAATCAACAGAAATATAAACACTTAAAAGTCCTTATTGTTGTTTATAAATTTGCCCATCCTCAATGAATATATAAGCACAGGGAGTTTATGCTGCCTTGTGTTTGCTCATCCCTGGTCTTTCTCAGCTCACCTATTGCTGAGGTGTATTAGACACAAATAGCACCTTAAAAAAAAAAATCACCTCTGATTTGCATCAAATCAAAGGAGTTTGTAGCTATCTGAAGTTTTACAAGTGGGGACTTCACTTTAGTGATGAAGTTTCAATGGGTTATTTCCAGGTACTTAGAGGAGATTTGTGCTACACCAGTAGCTTGTTAAGCTGTTACCCTGTTTTGTAGGTACTAATTTCTTTTAATGTGAGTTTACTTTGTCTTGCTTTGTTTGCTGTTATTTCTTGAGTGGGTTTGGTTATCTCCTCCTTAAAAGGAGATTTCAGACTGATAGTATTTACCTAAGAGAGCCATGGACATTATCTTAACCATTAATGCATCTGTCACTATTTGAGAGGATGTGCTTTCTACTGACTCTAAGTAAATGTTTCTGAGTTAATCCGTAAATGTGAAAAAATTCTTTAAAATTACATGTAACCGTGTCATTACATGACATCATCATGCTAAATATTTTCTAATTAAAATATCAAAAATTTATAGGGAAAGATGAAAGTTAAAATAGTAGATAGACAGACTTGTGTGGTATGTGGGTTTTTTTCCCCCTAATGTTTCCTCCAAAGATCAATAAAGCTAAGGAAAGATCCTCCTTTATTCTGTTAATTGGGTCACATAAAAACCAAAATGGTTGTGTATTTACTATTGCATTTATAAAACACATAAAACAAGTAATATGTCTCTAAAAGCAAATGCAGGGCACCAGCAGGTTCTAGATGCCTTTGAGAAGTCCAAGAGCTGCATAGAAACCAAAAGCATTGATTTGAATGACCAACATGATTATCAGCTCAATTAAAAATAAAAAAAAATGTAAATAATTATTTCCCTCACAATGAAGATTTACAACATATTCTCACCAGATCACTCTTTGGCTGGTCCCAATTTCCACTGAGAAACAAAAGGTAAGGTTTGGGGAAAGTTGGAAGGAACCTGGTAGGGATTTCATGAAACTTTTCAATGTTTTCAAATGGTGTAAGAGTTTGGAGGGGGCTGCTGGCCACAGGGAGAGGGTACTTTAACAAATGCATTCCTCACCAACTCAATTTATACAATCATTCTGGCAAAGGTCCTAGACTTTTTAAAGTAAAATTTAAAAATCTGTGAGCGGAGATCAAAGTCTAAAATTCCCTTCTTCCAGTTAAGTACCCCCTCAGCCCTCCCCTGTGTATTAGCATCTCTTGGAGGTTTGACACAGCATGACTTTATCAACAGAAGTGGAAATTGCAGGAGCCAGCCAAAACACCAGCCAACTTTCATCTGATATCTGAATTTCCATAAAGACTTGAAAAAAAACACTCTCTTTCTTTTTTTTTTGTCTTTTTTTTTTGTTTTGTTTTAATGTACACGCATTTCCTCCCCTTCATCCCCAGTTCCCCATTATCCCCTTTTTCATCACTTTTAGTGGTTTTCACACCTGAAGAGTGAAAGAACCCAAAGACAGTTGAATTAGTAAATTTTTGTACAATTTTTGACTGGGAAGAGCATCTGAGCTCCTAAAATTAGATCACACCATGTTTCAATTTCAAAGTATTTGTGACTGCTACAAAAAATCCCATACTGAAAAAAATATTTAGAATTTCTAATTTTTTCATTATTATTTGAATCTCGGGTGCATAACAGAAGTATTGAACAATCCCAGCCAAAATCATGAACATTCTCCAGCCTTTCTCATCACTTTACTGCCTTTGCTAACCACTGTTGTAGACTCAAGAGTTTATCTTCCTTCTTTCCCTTGGAGAACTTAGGATCAAAACAAGCAAAAATGTTAACAAGTAACACATTTAGTAGGAGAAAATAGAATCAGAGGGACTCAGCAATTTGCCTGAAGTCACACTGGAAGTCCACGAGCAAGGCAAAGACACAAGCCTGGACCTCATATCCCGTTCTACAATTCAAAAATTTAGGTTTAATTTTTTTTTTATTCATTTATTTTAAATGCAACAGCAACAGTGTAAAGTGCAAAACCCTTCTCAGACAGGTTGTTCCTGGCTCTGATGTACATTTTTTCATATTGGAAGCTAAAGATTTTAAAGAATTTGTGATCATTATTATTATTTATTACTGTAAACTGGCTTATGTGACACTGTCTGAGATTGCCTTATCATAATGAACCTGACTACAGCACCCACAATCCCTCCTACACAAGGGAATGAAAAATTTCTAAGAATCAGATTTCTAAGTATGATCTTTGGCGAATACCAAAGAAATATGAATCACTTGTCATGAGTCACATGAAAATGTTACAAGGCATAAAACAGGAGCTGTTCACGTGAAACATTTTGCATGAGAAAAGGTGGACAGCTGACTAGGTCAGCAAAGTGGCATCAGGACCTGTGAATTTCCACGGAGATGTTTTTATTTTTACATGTGGAAAAAAAAAAAATCTCCTTTCTTGAAGACACTGATGCTGTGTGAAATGAGAATTGCAAGTAGCCTTATTTAAACCCAAGCCCCGCGAAAAAAGCCCCACCCTTGTCAAGACCAATTTACCACAAGTTTCTAATGGATGTGAGAAGAAGGTTGATCTGCAAATAAAACTATTTAATAACAGGTTTTCTATTGCTCTCACCACATTAATGCCATAGATCTGGTGTCTAAAGACAAGCAGTGTGTCTGTCTTTAACCCTGTGATTATTCCACGATTCACTGCTGTGTCTGCTCTGTAATTTGTCTGTCCCTGGGCTGGCTTTGCAGTGGGTCTCCGTGTGGTCTGAGCTGTGTGAGAGGCTGCCCTTGGTACCTGTGAGGGGCAGTTTGGAGATGCCTGGGGAATCTGCCCTGAAACCTCAGATCCTTTGGTGCAGACGTACCCAGAACCTTTCTTCCTGGATTTATTCACACCATGTGCCTGTAAGACAGAGAATTAATATCTTCTGTCAACGCTGTTTTGGAGATGATAAATGGCTGCCTGGTGAAGTGGCGGGGCTTGCCCACACTCAAACAGAGAGTCTGGGGAAGAGCAAGGAGATGCCCCCAAATTATCTCAATCTTGCTCAAAAAAAGTGCTTTGCTGCCATAGCATCATTGTCCCTGGATGAACAACAATTCCATGCACCTCTGGAAATATTTTAGTTCTTCATTTTTGTATCAGAACTCTTTAAAAGGCCAAATTTGAAGTGAACATTTCTAATTAATGTGGGTAAATGTTTGGGTCACCAAGAGCAGAGTCAGATTTCACTGTTTGACAGATGACACAAGCACCAGATAAAGGCAACAGAAGCAGTGTTGGTTGTCTTGGAAGTTAGGGAAAAAGTAGCAATGTTTTTAATGCATTGCATAAATGGCACCTGCCCCAGTGGTTTCCTGGCAAAGGAAACACGAGAAAAAACAGGGAGGACACGACAGATACAGCCAGGTGGGCTCACAACTATCATGAAAAGAAAGGGGTTTGTCCCCAGAAAAGTTCTAGGATAGCTGATGCTGCTCCAATAAAGTTGACACAAGTGTAAGAAAATGGCAAAAATGTAAAATAGCTTTTCAAACCATCCATTTTTATCCACACTACAATGTTTACTTCTCCTTTAATATACTGAAAAGAAAAGATTTCCATCCCAGAGGAACGTTCTGGACATGCTGTATTATACAGTAACATTATGCTCTAACGTTTCAGTCATCTAAATATTGTTTTTGGGATTACTCATGGAAACTTCACAGTGGAAGAGGAAAGGGGAGGGAAAGTTGCATGGAGAAGGGAGGTGGGGGAAACATCGCCTATTAAAGCTCCATTAGCTCCAGAAAGGAGCTCTGTGAAGTGCATGAAAAATATTGTGGATTATTCAAAGACGTCTATAATTTGAGTGTCTGTTTTCAATGTCAAATTTCCTCCTAACCCCTATCACTTTTTTCCCTCTTTTTAATTTTTTTAAATGTTTTTAATTTTATTTCTGCAGAGGAGGATAATGATTATTACAGAAGTAAGTGGGGAAAAGATGGATTGTCTTTATATGAAGAGTAAGTGTGGGGTAAGGCAATTAAGCGGAACAGAAAATAACTAGGATTTAAAGCCTTTTTTAGATCCTGCCAGGGCTGAAATCGTTGTCACAGGGAAGATGTGTTTAAGCTCCAGCAAACTTTGGGCGAGGCAATCGTGGAGATGATGCTCTAATGACTGTAAAACCTTCAGAACGGCAAACAGAGGAGAAGGCTTCCCACGGAGAAAGGACACCTTCTCATCCCCTCCTCCTCCCCCAGGGCTTTTTAATGCCAGATGTGAAGTGCACACCTGTGACGAATACAACCCCAGAGCTGGCACCGGGGCTGGGAGGGGGCAGGAGTGGGCTGGGGACAGCAGTGGGCTGGGGACAGCATCTCCCCTCCCCTGAGCCGGGGTTTCAGGCGGCAGTTCCAGAGAAAGCAGGTGGAGGAGCCGGGCTGAATCACTGAGGTGGCAGCTTTTGAGTCAGGGCTGAGGAAGGGGTGATTACACAGCTTTCGCCTTCGGGGTGGAGAGCGCTGAGAGCTCAGGAAAGAGCAAACCCACACGAATTCCGCGGCAGCCGGGGAAAGCAGGAGCCTTCACGCTTTGCTCTCCTCCTTTGCCCTCCCAAATCTCGCAGGGAAGCAATTCACAGGGGAGGCTGCAGGTAAAACAATACATGAAATTACACAGGGGTTGGTGTAGTGCTGATTATCCCTCATCACCAGATCAGGCTTTGCTTTGGATAACCAGTTTTAGTAGGCTTCAAGCCACGTGGAGTGAGAAAAATCAGAAAAAACAACCCCTGGTACAGAGGCACAGAGGGAGGAAGCAGATTTGTGAAACCCCTCCCATCTGAAGCAGGGCACCAGCTGCTGCCAGAGTGGTTTCCCCTCCAGCTGCCTCAAAACAGCTCCATTTTGCAGCCTCAGGTGCAAGATCCGTGGATGCCGCAGCCTTTCCTCTTCTCCTTCACGCCTGCACCAGGCACCAGCTCAGCCCCAGCCCTCCCTGCCGGGTCAGGATGAGAGATCTAAATAACAGGAGTAATGATAGCTGATGGTATAATTAGAGCAGTGAATTAAGTGTGGGAGTCCTGCAATTTGAGAGGTAGCTTGTGACCTCTGGGCTGTAGCCATCGCTGATGTGTGCCCTGGGACACCCCTCTGCAATCAGTGGGACGGCACAGGCAGCGAGTGAGAGCACATTTCATCCCTGTTTTTTGGCAAAAAACATGCTAGGTAGGAAAAAGCAACACCACACTCAACCTGCCCCACAGTTTGGATAAGAAAGGGAATTTGGTGCTGTGCTGAGAAATTCTTGCTCTAGCCGCAGATAGTCTGCTTTGGTGTTTATGTTTAATAGCAGCAGTGTGTAATATTTCTAAACGGTTTGTACTGAACGTTGTGTGATCAGGCACTAATGGACCTCACTGCAAACCTTGCTCTCCCCAAGCAGCACCCTGAACTCCCAGACTGGCTTCTGGTTTTTGAGCTCATCACTGCTGCACTCATCTCCTCTGCAGCTGGAGGGATCAAAACGTTGTTTTTCCCTTGTGTTACACAGTGAAATTTCAGACCCAGAACTTTCTGGCATTTGCTTCTGAGGAGAAAGTGGGGAAATTAATCTGTTCTGTTTGTTCTGGCTTAAATATGGAAACATCTGTTAAACTGTCTCCGATTGCCTCCTGGCTGCATTAAAGTGATGACAAATTTTGCCACTGATTACTGTGTATATTTCGCTTTTTTTGCATGCAAATTCTGTGCAATGCTCAGGACTGCTGTACCTGTTGGTTTGGCTGCCTGAAAAATGATAGGGATTAGATCTGCATATCAGCCTCACGTGTTGTACTGATGAGCTGCCCCACAGCTACACACCAGTGCAGAATTTTGTCAAATTTCCGGGAAGGTCCCAAATATCTATACTATATTAAATATATATATGATGTATATACACAGTCCACATATATATATAATCTCTTTTAATATATATATATATTTTATATACATGCATATCTATGCTTGTACCTTGCCTCTGGGTTGGCTTTCAGACCAGAAATTGATTTAAGAAATAGAAAAGGATTTGAGCAGAAATCCTGTTGCTGAACACAGCATATCAGGGCTAAGCAAAGAGTTCAAAGTGAAGGTGCAGAAAGAAGTTCTCAGCCCAGGAACCTTGTCAAGGACTGCTCAGTGCTTTGCTGGGGAGATGGACCAAGTTCAAGCAATGGTCACCTCTCTCCCAGGAACCAGAAGATAAACCATAGGCCAAACAATTCCTACAAGGCCAGAAAGTAATCAAAGGAGTGGGAAGACTCTAAGGGAGCAAAAAAAATTTCTTGCAGATGTTTCTGGGTTAAGGAAAAAAGCTCCTGAGTGTCTGAGTGGAGAAGAGAGAAAAGCATCTAGAAAAGGAGGAACAGAGGAAATAAAGGACTGGGAGATTTGGGTCCTACTCAGAAGTTTGGTTCAATACCCAGTGTCCTCAGGAAAGGGCACTGATGAGCATTTTGGGATGCCTGTAATCCCTCCTCAGCTGCTGAGGCAACCCCAGATTGCAGAGAGCGTTTAAGTGGGCTGAGTGTAATTACCTGATTGGCATTAAGTAACAGTGTAATTAGCGCTTTTTGGCACGTCTTCCTTTGAGCATATGGTGTTCAATGCTTCTGTAAATAAGATATTTATATGACACTCCCAGCAATACACTTAATGATGACTTTAAATGTTATTTTCTACATTTTCCAGGAGTAGCACTTAAAGCAGGTGTGCTGGACACTGGGGATTTCTGGTGAACAGAGAGATTGAGTTATGGGCTAAATTCTGCTGACTGGTGTAAACTGTGGCAAGCATCAAGAGCTTTAGGGAGAAAACTTTTGAGGCTGTAGTGGTAGAAGATAATGCATTGTGGCTCATCAAGAAAATGATAATTTTCACGTGTGGAACCTGGGGAATTCCTTACTGCACAACAAAACTGAAGCAAGATGCAGGAGGGTGGCTTGGGATTTTTGAGAGAAATTATTGTAACCTACACTGTTGGACATTTAAAATGAATCAGTGAAGGTACTGCATTCTGTAGGTCTATGCTTGGATCTAAGAACTTAATCCAAAGTTTCTTAAAGTGAATACTATAAATGCACAGCCTCAGTGCATTTGCTGCAATGCTGCAATCGGTCTCTGGTAGAACAGCATCCCAAATTATCACCAAAGGTTCTTATTTGCTGATGAGAGGAAAGAAGTAACAATCTCATAACATTATGATTATTAATACTGTATAAACTCCCTATTTTTAACTGAGGTACTTTACATAGATAGACATTGCTATCTCTGCTTGTAACTGACAAAGGGTAAGAGGAAAATTTCTCTTGGGTTGTTTAATCCCAAGTTTTCTGCAGGGGATCTTGTACTTTCTTTGGTAACAGAGATTCAGATCGTGTGTTGGATCAAGCGTCCTTACTGGAGGATTAGGAAATGTGATGGTTTGTTCCAAGAGAAATGGATGTTTTAGAGATTTGGCAGAACCCTGTGGCTGACCATGAATCACAACTTCTGGTCAATCACTGCTCAATACCTGTCTACAAAATGCTGGGGGAGGAGGGGGTCAGAAATGTAATAACTCCGTGCTTTCTCTGCAAAATTAAATTATTGTAGTGAGCTTTGGATGACGTTATTAAAGTGACACAGTGAGAAATACAACTTTTTTCCCCTTATTGCCTTGAGTCAGTTGATAATTCACAGCAGTGAACAAAAGAAAGCCAGTGGATAACACATGTTAGCAAGGTCTCTGCAAAATTACCTTCCATATTAGACTTTTTCTTTATCACTGAGATCCGCTGCCAGTTCACATTAAAATTCAGAGTGCTGACAAATGTGTTTCTCTTAACAAGATCACCATTATTTTTTTCTTTTTGCTAGGCAGGAGCAAGGCAGAGGCTGGTAAGCAGAGCTCCTGACAGCCCTGCAGGTCGTTTGTTGAGGGGGAAGGATCTTATCATCTCAGGACAGCTACATCCAGCTCATGGGGTCTGAAAGTCATGTAACCACCAGTGAGAAGAATTTACTTGTGGCCCCTGTACCACTGGGGAAGTGGAGGCATCATCTAAAGCATTGAAACAGCACCTCAATGCAGCATCTTCCTCATCTCCCTCCCTCTCCTCCTTCCCGTTCACTCCTGGCGCTGCTGCCCACCCCAGGAGCACTTGGAAGGGGATTATTGTCCTGACTTTGCACCTGGAAGCTCAGAGGTCAGGCCCCCACAGCAATGCAGGCTGTCACATGGATTGTCACAGGGAGTCTGTGCTTTAGCTGTACTCCAGCTCCCAAGCATTGCCTGACGGTCACCAAAAAGGCCTAAGAAAGATTTTCTACAACCATTTATTATTATTATTATTATTATTATTATTATTATTATTATTACATTTGAAGGGTTGTGATGGACTAACATGAAGCTGAAATTGCCACCCATTGCAGCTGGCTTCCTTGAGGGAAAGATTTAACATTTTCCTATGCCTCTGGCCTGACCCTCAGCTGTCACTGTGTCACCCAGGCAATGAACTCAGGTACCAAGCTGCATGTAGCTGGCTTTTACACCAAAATGTTTTGCTGTACTGGACTCAAAGTACATACTAAAAAAAAAAAAAAAAAAAAAAAAAAAAAAGGCAGTCCTGTCTCTNAAAATCTTTATCAGGGACACACACAGGGAATCAGCACAGATTATCAGTTTTGCAAGATGGTCAGAATGAGTCTCACCTTCTGATCAAAGCTATCACCTCTCCTTTTGATAATAAAACCAGCACAGAAGCCACTTGTCCCTGATTTGGGGTTAGAAATCTCCTACCTGTTTGTAAGCACTGGAACTGTCAAAGCTGACAACCTGAGTGTTCCTGCTGTAAAATCTGTGCCCATAATCAGCATCTCCATCTCCAAAGATCTGGATGCTTTCAGCAGATCATCTGACCACTCCAATAAAAATATCCAAGCTCATATAATCTGATCAAATCCTCTCAGACCTTGCTAGCCATTTAGGAATCACACACATCCCACCAGAGTGCTGATGCTGATAAAAATGTAATACTCCAAAACCCAGAGATCCTTTTTAAGACAACCATCTGGGTGGATGCTGAGGCCCAAATTCTCCTCTCAGTGTGGCCATCATGAGTTTCACACAATGGAGAGTAATCCAGGGCTGATATATCATTCAGATTTTTTTCCTGGGCTTGCAAACTCAGTTTTTATTTTTCATTGACAAAATCTGAAAGGAAAAACAAACAAACAAACAAAAAACATCCAAACAATCCTTACCAAAACCCCCCATGAAACCCCACAACAGGAGAAGAAAAATACTAAATATTTGGTTGGATGTCACTCCCCATGTCAGGGCTATTGGAATTAGAAGATTTTTAATGTCCCTTCCAACACAAAACCTTCTATGACTCTGTGATTTTTTTTATTCTAGCCAGCTGTTCTGTGCACCAGTGGGCTTTCGGTATTTTTGCTTTCCTTTTTTTCCCCCTGCCATCAGGAGAATTAATGTTCAATTATGGGAAAAGGAAAAACCCAGGCCCAGCACACACCATATTTTGTGTATTCCCCAACTAGGTTTCAAACTCACGATATCTAGCTGAAAGCTAGAATTCTTCTCAGACACTTCTAATTTTCCAGAGGAAAAGAGATTAAATCTGAACTACCGAGTCTTTTTCAGTTTCAATGATGGTTGGCGAGAGAAGACCTGAAACTCTTGCTTTACACTCACCATTGACTGTACATAGTCAGGCTCCAAATAGGTAATTAAGAGTCATTTCACTGTTTACTTAATATGATAGCCATGGCTCTAATCTAGAGTTTTAAAGTGTTTACTGCAAGGCAAGAGCATAAACATTGAGGGAAGTTTCTTTTGTGATTTCTTGGTGCACTAGATGGCACTAAAGCATGGCTTTTATATGCAGGGGGAAAAAATCCCCACAAAAATTGATATGTAGGTTCAGTAAACCTGAACTATTTTGGTCAGGTATATTTTATGAAAGTTCTTTGATATATTATTTGTAATTTTTCATTTTAATTTTCAGATTATCAGAAACAGAGAATTAATTACACCCACTTTGATATTAAAAGAATTTCAAATTGAAAATAAATAATGCTGGGAAGTTGAAAAAAAAACCCTGAAGAAACTAATTTACCCCAGGCTAGATGCAAAATTATTCTAATGTTCAAAGATTAGGGGGCTTGATGCAAGCAAAAAAAAGTTCTGTACCAATTACATGGCTTTTTCATGAACTTTAGATATCAAAAACATTAAAGTCACAAAAAATGTATAACATCTTCAGGTTTCCTATATAGAAAAACCATTCTTAATATATAAGCAAATAGATAGCTCCACTGTCTCCCAGGCATACCATGTTCAAAACATCAGGTAGAGCCATCCTGAGAGAACAGGGCACTTTTTCTCCCACATAAGTATCAAGAAAACAAAATTATATTTTAATTTTTCTTTACTTCTTCCCCTCCCTTCAGATGAGGAGCTGTGGCTCAGCTCATTCGAAGTTTCTTTTAAGGCATTCTTATGTGTTGTACACAGCACTCTTTGCTCTCTTACATGATCATAATAAACAACCACAAAGGAACTATGAGGGGTGGATCCCTTTTAAAATTCGGCCTTCTAGACAACACCAGAAAGAAATATGTCTTAGGTCATCTTGGGTATTTTTGACTCGTAATGCTGAGGGTGCTTACAGAGACATTTCAAGTCTATGATGTTTTGATGATTCCAGGGTTATTCACTGAGTGTTTTGGTGAGAAAGTAAGCAGGAAGAAAAGAATAAGGAATTAAAAGCAGAAGAATGAAGGAGCAGAGAGGTGTGGACTGAACGTGAGCTCACTCCAGCAGGGATCCTGCAGCCCTGGATTTCCTGCAGATCTACAGCAAAATGAAAGTTGATCCATTTAATGCTTCAGTCACGAAGGTGAGATGTGGAGCCCATGAAGGGTGTAAATACATATAAATATATGTAATATATGGCCTGAGCCTGGGCCACAGACCAAGCAGAATGCAGAGGTTATGGTTTCATGCTCTGGTTTCAGAAGCAGACATTTACCTGCTGTTCTCCCACTAAGAGATGTAGCTTAGTTTAAGCTTCCTGCTAAGGGCCTGATCCATCAAGCACTGGCTCTGCCATGAGCAGAGCTGCTTTATTTTGGGAGGAGAGATCTGAGAATTTGCCCTGATGTTTATAACAAAGCCCTTGTTTATATGTACTACTGGATTTATTATTTTTCTGTCAACTGAGTCAAAGCCTGCATCTCAATGAAGAAGTACTTTATAGGAAAAACCTAAAATGCCCACATGAAACTACTAAATGTGACCCAAGAGCACAGAAGTCCTTAAATTACAGAGTTTGCAGCAGTCAGCTCATGCTATTCTGAGGGCCAATATTTTTAGCACCTCTACAGAAAATAACTTCCCTGAGAATCAGAAGTGAAACAGTTTCAGTGATACTAGTTCTTAGCCCTTTCCACACTTCAAATGCATAACTGCAGGGAAGGAGAAGAGGAGAAATACACCATTTCAATATTTTTTAAAGTATATATTTGGCTGAGGACTTCACCAAAAAAAAAAAAAAAAAGGAGATGGTAGAGTTGCACCCTCACTAATGTCAGTTGGTATGATTTCACCACAGAGCCTGAATTTTACTGTTTTAAATATGATAAATGACCTTGCCCGTTTAATGAGGATACTATTGATCTAAAATGAACATCTTAAAAAAATTAATTACAGACATCATCGATAACACTTCAGGTTATTAAAAATGAAAGAATGCTAAACTTCCAATTTACTTTTCACCGTGCTGCCTGCGATTCATTCGGTCTAGACAATTTCACCTTCTTTCTCATTTGGTTTCAGCTGTTGATCCTACTGTGATAAGGTTGCAGCTGCCAAAGGGGACTTTTTAAAAAAATAGAGTTTCTTAACAAGAAGAAGAAAAAAAAAATTAAAAGCAGCCCGCTTGTCCTGGTTCTCTTCCCCCTTGCTTTTATGACATGCTTGGTTCCCACGCAAGGGGAATTACAGCAGGTAATTATTTTACACTCACAACCCTCCGAGTGCTTGGCCTCCAACTCACCTCCGTCACTGCTTTGGCTGAAATTTTGGGTACTGCAGGTCCCCTGCCAAGCTCAGAGGTGTAGGTCTTCATTCCACCCACCACCATGGAGGGGCTTGAGAGGGAAGGGACCTTGGAGACCTCCTGGTTCCAACCCCCTGCCATGGGCAGGGACACCTTCCCTAGACCTAGTTGCTCCAAGCCCCATCCAACCTGGCCTTGAACACTTCCAGGGATGGAAGTTGCTTCTTTAGTCAAACTAAATATCTAACACGAGTCCACTTCACCCAATTTCCATATCTCCTGCACGCTGGTGACACCTTTTTTCTCCTGCAAGCTCCCAGGGCCATCTGCAGACTCTCTAACTAGAGGAGAATCACCCCCAGAATTGGTTCTGGCTCCTGGGTGTAGAATATCTAATTTAAGAGTATTGCAGACCCTGCTCCTTGAAGCTGAGCCACAGGAGCTGTGGGGTCAGGAGGACACTTGGGTTGCTTGAAAGTCTTGAAAGTGACTTGAAAGTCACTTAGACAACTAACTTGAATTCCACACAGACACTGGCCACAGAGCTGGAGAGCCTTTGGACTAGTCCCCAGTTCAGCAAGCAATTAAGGAGACAATGTGCATGATTATTTAAGTATGCAGTGTTTATTAGTGACTGTCTGACATATTGCTGCAGCATTTGTATAACTTCAGGCATTTATCTGGTAGATTACTTTAGTATTTCAGAGCAAAGTGTATATATTTTTCCATGAAATATACTATCAGTATACTATCAATATCAATACTATACTATCAATACTATTCTTTTTAAACAACTAAATTAATTTTTGTAATGATTCCTCCAAATTTGTGTGTATTGAGATTTTTCTTATTTTTTTCCTCCTCCAGTTTCCCTTCTTTCTTCTTTTTCAACAAATAAGAAAGCAAAGGAAGGAAAAGTAGACCAGGACATTTGACCTAAACTATTAGCCAAAAATATTTCAGAGCTTGGCTTAATGCTTCAATTTTTTTCCCTAGGTAATTCGCACACAAATAAATTATTTTGTTCAAGCAGTTATATGCTAACACAGCCAACAGCTGAGGTTTTAAATAATTGCTAAAAACAGGTTTCATTTTTCAATTAAGAAAAAAAGTAAAACAGCTTCACTGCAAAGGAGCCTGCGTATTTTAAAACAAACTTCAGATATCTTTATCATTTAGGTGGGTGTTAAAAATGTGCGTGCAGATCATACTGAGGAATAGAGACAATTTTTCTTTTCATTTCCATTTTATGTTGAAGGAATTCGAGTGCTATGAACAACTAATGAACACCTTCAGAAAACCAAGTTAACTGAAGCCCCATCACAGCAATGTCATATTCTGATACATATTTTTTCTTAAATTCTGTTTTTACTATTGCTTTCACTACCTAGTGGGAAATATTATTAAAAGAGGAAACACTTTTAGACAGATAATGCTGATCCAGCCTAACTCTTCAAAGGGAGGGAGGCAGAAGAAAAAAAATTAAAGGAAAATCAATGCGGCATAAAAGGTTGTTTTATTTAAATATTTTTAGCATGCTCCATTCCATCCATAGCTGACAGGATGCAATGTAGGAATTACTGTGTGGTATTCTAAGTTTCGTGTTTGTAGAAGATTTGGTTATATCACAACCATCCCCTGTGACCTTTGAGCCCATGGATCAGTGAGAGGAAAAGTGGTGAGCTCCAGGGAAAGAACTGGTCAACCTGCAAACATCAGGGTAAGGGGATTCTGCTGTGTGTGAGATTTTTATAGACATTCTTAAATGTGTACATGTGGGTCTGTACGTGTCAGAGTAGATCTATAAAATAAAAGTTGGTTACAATAGATGCTCTTATCTGACCTACTTAAAATTGTACATGAAAGCACAGTTAATTTCATCTGCTATCTGTCAGATTGATACAAATCTCCTGTTCAGTATTAATTATTGTATGCATGAATATTCTTCATTTTTGGGGGAGACCTGATGATTAAAGCTACTGCCGACAGAAATCCTGAGCTCATTAAAAATTCCCTCTCCCCCCCCTCACTGAATGTGCATGCAACTTTTGAGTCAGGATTCATCACCATTCTGGCTGTCATGCAGTCTTTTGCACTTTTGGATAAGAGGTGTAAAATGCTGCCTCTGTGAAAAATTCAGGCTTTTAAACTCAGTTTACATTCATCGCAGAGTGGAGCAAATCAGAGCAAAGTGGTCTCGATTTTCATCTGAGCCTCACTTAAATGCTCAGAGCTTATTTTTCTTTAGTTTCTGCTTTTAATTCCCCCCAAGTAGCTAGACCTTAATAATTTGTGAGGTGATGCAGGGTGTTAATGACATTTTTGTTCTCTTTTAATAAAATAATATATCCCTGTTCAAAATTATGTCAGAAAAGAAATCAGGAATTCAAAGCTAAGGTTAATCAGCCATAGTACAAATCCAGAAAAAAACCCTTGCTATACATCTGGGTCTCTGTTTATGGCTGTAAACCCCATATAATGGAGTTTCCTTCTGCCTGGAAGTGTCTTCCACTATGAAGTCCCTGATGCTTTCCCAAGCGGATGCTTCCAAACATCAAGAGGAGTCCCACAGACTTCTCTCATTATTGAAAAAGAAGATCTGCCCTTCATGGGATCCAGAATCTGAACCAGGTCAGCAGTTAACGTTTTCCAGTTAGGGTGTTTGGGGAAAGGAGTAATAAATTGTGTTTTAATGGTCAGATTTTAGTTATCTGCTTTGTACACATTATTTTCACAGGGACAAGTGCATTTGGATGAAGAACAGGCCCAAAGGAATATAGAGGAGGCTGCAGGAAAAGAGAATACAATTTCACTCAGAAATGCTGAGAGATTAATAAGCTGTTTTTATTAGACACTTTAAATTAGCATCATAAAAAATCCCTTATCAGACACAATCACCCCCAAACCAAGAAAGACACATCTCAGGATAGTCAATCGACTCATAATTGCGTGTTCAGCCAACGTGCCTGAAAATCAGGTTATGCTCCTTGCTCTGTCAGAGATGAAACCAGAACTGTTCTGATGTGTTGAGTCCTGTAGTTACTGGACTGCTCTGGCTATGAGAAATACACTGAAAATAACATTATGAACAATTATATATTTTAAAATTATTTTTAGAGTTTGGTTGTTTTTTTTAAACACACTGCCCAGGGAAGTGGTGGCATCACTGTCCCTGCAAATGTTAAAAAAATGTATAGATGTGGCACTTGGGGACATGGCTCAGTGGTGGCCCTGGCAGTGCTGGGTCAATGGTTGGACTTGATTTAAAGGTCTTTTCCAACCTTAGTGATGTTATTATTTTATGAAGATGAATTGGTCATGAGCAGAAGAGCTCCACAAATAGCACTGAACAGAAATGTTTGCATCTGCAACTTTTCTCTGTGGTATGCTTATGGATAAAAATAATAATTAAAAGAGTGATGAAGAATACATTAGCCTGTTGTGCTAACATTGAGAAAATATGCACTTTGCACTTAGGTAGTTCTAGGTACCTTTGAGTGGCTTCCTTATTCTCACAGCCAGGTGCCTTTGAGAAATATTTGCTAAATAGTCTCTTGCACTGTAATCAGCAACCCTCATGCCACCATTTCCAGTGGGAAAAGTACCTTTGCAGTGGCCAGCTCATGATGTTTGGTTTAAAAAGTACTTGGTCAGCACAAAGCATCTTTACTGAACCAGGCATGTCTGTCAGGGTCAGATTTGAAGGTGAGATTTTGAAGGAAAAAAACAGAACATAAACTGGTTTAATCTAGATATTCACTCCCTAATCTCACAAACATCTATGGTTTTCCTTAACTCTGCATGAACCTTTGCACAGTGTGTTTCGCTGCATACTGCACTGTTTTTTTCAAAGTCCTTTGGCTTGAGAGGAAAAAAGAAAGAAAAAAACGCCTCTCATCTTAGAGTCGTTCTACAGGCCATTTATTCATCAGGAATAATTGTGGTCAGACATTTAGCTGAGAATGCTGGTATTTGTCCTAATGTTCTGTAAATGTTTATACCAAACTTAAATGAATGTAAATACCCCATCTCTGAGCTCTGTGGTAAATCGTTTGTTCTGCACAGGGAGCGTTTGGCGGGGAGGTTATGCTGCAGCCCATTCCTACTGAAATAGTTGACACCAATGGCAACTGGCCATCTAATCCCTGAGCTCAAATGTAAATACTTTGCTCCACAAGCAAAGCTGAAAAAAAAAAAGAGAAGACGAATTTTGGTCAGCTTTGTGCCAGAGCGAAAATAATCTGCACCAACGCTCTTCGTGACACAACTTATTTATCTTTGCAGGCTGCTGAGCTCTGCAGCCTGACGTGTTGGAAATCAAGTCTAGGCTCTTCCTCTTCTCCCTCCATCTCAGAGCTCTGGTATTTGCTTGTCTCTCCATGTTTTACCTCGTGATTCCAAGGGATGATTCGATGGCAAAAGTTTCAGTTGGCTCTGGGTGAAACCTCGGGCATTTGTTTTCACTGCAGGGAAAACTCCCATTGATTTCAAAGGGGAGCAGGACTGCAGGCATGTGCTTCCCCTCTGAAAATCAGAGCTCCCAGATGCAAATTTAAGGCTTGCAATAGACAGGTATCAGTTCCGCTAATTAAGTCTCATTTATCTTAACCATTTCACTACTTCATCAGATAGCGCAGTGATAAGGAGCTATAAAAATATATGACAGATAGTCAAGGTCTAGACTTCTCTAATGTGGCAATTTTTTATATTATGATCTTCCTTTGTATATGCAGATGAACCGCTCTTTTATTAACTTCCCTTTGTAAGCATTTCACACGCCAAAAAATCAGATAGGGCTTTGAAAAAAAAAAAAGGCTTTCCAAAGTGATGAGAATGAATTAGCCCATAATTGGACTGATTGGTAAAAGTTCAGTACAATGCAATAAAAGTGCACCATTATCAGGATTTAAACTTGCTATGGGGAATTTTTATTGCTGCTCATTTAAAAAATATCATCTTTGGCTGCAGTATGCAGGGACTTACCAGTGTTGAAGCAAGTAAAGAAATCTGTAGGGGGAAAGGGCCTCTCATACAGATATAAGGAGAGGAAACATTTAGCTGTTTGTATATATATATTACTGGAATTACACTGATTTTCACGGGCTGTCGTCTGTGGTTGTGGAGAGAAATAAAATCACAGGATTGTTAAGATTGGAAAAGACCTCCAAGATCATCCAGTCCAGCCTTGGAGTGAATTTCCACCATGCCAGCTGTATGTACTAAAGGAGGGTGGCCATCTCTCCTCACAGGGCATCTCTGCTGCAAACCTCAGCAGCAGCCCAAGAACCTCAGCACGTTTCCTCAGCTAAAGTAACAGAGAGAGGAATAATGAACAAGAGCTCGACTCAATACAGCAGAGACAAAGATCTAAATGTGCCTAAAATGCCAATGCCTAAAACCCGAAGCTGGGCACCACCCTGGCAAAAAATCCACCGCATATTTTCATTTTGGAAGCAGATCAATACAAATGATGTCGAAATCTTTAATTAAAACCAGGAGTGTTTCTCACCCCATGGTTTTGTCTCATTCAAACAAGGCCATGGAAAGTGTAGGCCTTCTGCTTTGCAGGTGATCAGATTCCGTTTGGTTTTCACAATCCTCTGCTTTACAAATTTCTGGATATTTCCCAATGGGGAGGTATCCTGTGATCACAGCCCCTGAAAAAATATTTCCTCAATAAACTTGTCTTGTTTCCTTTGGGGGCCTCCACAGCATCTTGCAATCTTGATAGATGCCAAGAACCCTTCAGGATCTCATAATTAATTTTAAAATTTTGCCATTTTTCAATACCCTAGTTCCGTCCCAGCCTCTTGGAGAAAGAGATACTCAGTGTGACTTGCAGGTTATCTCATTGGGAATATTTTAGAGGATGGGAAAAGTAAATTCACAGTGCACATAGCAAACATATTAACTCATTCTTACTAATGTCAAGAGACCCTCAGTTAGCCCATAGCTGTGTCACTAAGAAGAGTGATGGAAAGAAGATTGGATTTGTTGATTATAGATGTCTTTTCCAACCTTAATCATTCTATAAGAGTCAATATTTGGAGTAAACAAGTAGAACATAAGGGAGCTACCCAAGATGAAAATTAACATCTTGATCTAGAAATTTCTGGTTCTCATGGAAAAGTCTACTCATAAGTTAAACAAAAGCAAAAAAAATGTGGTCTTAAGCAAAAAACCCAAACAACCCGAGGGCTGATCATAAAATGCTTAGTAAGGAAGGAAATACACAGAATAACCATAAATTTAAAGGTCCCTTTTGATGAGCAGGAACTCCTACAAGCATCCGAATGGTGATGAAACTACCGAGCTGTGTGATCCTGCTATCAGAACCGCATCTCTTGTTCAAGGAAAATTGCCACAGCTTCTCTCTGTCTCTCAGTGTGACCTTTGTGGGGCTAAAAGAGGCAAAAAAAAAAGAATTGCAAGGCTTTCAAATATATTTGCAGTAGAAAAGTATCTATGTCTTACACGAACCATTTTATTTTGTCCTTTCAAGTCCAGATTTCTCCATTCACACGGGGGTATCACTGACAGCACTAATGGACCTTCAGGGCTGATATTGTAACTTTTGCTTTTCTACAAAATGGGGACATTAAAAAAAAAAAAAATGCCGCAAGGAAGTTGTTTACTGTCAAAGTTTAAGGATGTCCAAGGTACTCCCAGACTGACTGCATCCTGAGCTTTGGTACTGTTGTGTAGAAGGAATAAAAGATGAAGTATCACAGCTTTTCACAGCTTTTTTGCAAGATTAGCTTGTTGGAAAGAACAGGTTGAAATTTCTGATCTGAGCTTTAAAACAAAAACCTAAAGGGATTTGCTTACATTTATAATCTGTTCTGTATTGTTCTAATTCACCAACTGAGATTTCATAGAATTGTAGGATGGTTTGGGTTAGAAGGGGGTGTAAAGATCATTTCACTGGTGAGGGAGATATTAAAATGTATCATAACTATTACTAACATTGGTTTATAAACTCCATTTTCTAATTACAATCAGGGACCATAGCACATAGCACCTTTTGAGATTTGGAATACCCAGCATAGTTCACAAGTTTTCATTTACTGAAGTCATACAGACTCATCAGAATTTCATTTTTTATGGCAGCAAGGCTTTAGACCTTAGGACTGTAGAAAGAGATTTTTCTTGCAAAATCTCAAACACAGGAAAACAAAATAAAATGCTTAAATACAGGAAAGCACCCTAAATTTCCTGTCTTTCCCATTTTTAAATCTCTTGATTGTATGGCTCACCTCACAATTTAAAGAATGAGGTGACTTATGAATATTGAAAGAGTGAATAATTAAAATTTCAACAGCAAAGAAATACCCTCTTAGATCTTGATGAACTAAGTCATGCTTTTTAACTGTGCTTTGTAGAGTATTTTTATTAAAATTATGATGATTTATGATTAATTGACCCATACCAGAAAATGTAATAAAAAAATCAGAATTTCACACACTTTTTTTTCCTCTTCTTATTTCTTGACATTTATGTCTTTAACTCGGAAGCTATTTTTTTCTTTGTCTGACAATCTCTAACTTATATTGGAAACATATTTGAATAGCCCATGCCTGTTTCTTTGAGATTGCATTAGGCTATTGATGACAGTTAAACCAGAATGCATTTTTAAACTGAAATTCAGAGCGTGTCAGAGCAGAAACTGAAGTCTCTTAGGTGTTTGAATAGATTATCAAGATGATATTTTATCAGCATTAGGGATATTATAAATGTATTTATATTGCAGAAAAATAGATTCTAAGGCATTTAACACAAAAGATACATTGTATTGATTTCTACCAATCCCTCAGAAATTCCATTCAGTAATATTTTTTGTCCTGTGGTTCTAAAACAATGTAAGCTGTGAGGAGATAAGGCTACTGCAGTTTTAATTGCCCTTTCTAAAAGGGAAATTACCTGATCGTTTGTTTTCTGAATGCTTTCGGAGCAGAAGCCTGTACTGAAATATTAACACACACTGAAATTATGTTATCTTCATCTTATTAGAGAACAGCTGGGCAGATGTGGTAGAGACACCCCATTCTGTCTGACTTATTCTCANTTTTTTGTTTTGGTTTGGTCTGGGTATTTTTGGGGTTTTTTTTTGGTGTTTTTTTTTTTTTTTTTTTTTTGCTAAACCCAGGAAAGCAAAGAACAAAGCTGCTGCAAGACTTTTGGGAGAACTTTATGTTATTTTTCTCTCCACCCTGTTCTTCCTTTGCCAATAGTTACTCTCCCAGAAATCAAAATCTTGTCACTGGAACTTCAACATTTGAACACAGGTGAGATATGGGAGCCAGAATCCACTGGATGCAGTTCCACCACTGTTAAACACAGACCCTCATTTTCCTTCTGCACCTGGTGGCCTCCGTGTCCAAATTTCTTGAAAGTTATTTGCCTCTTGGCTTCTCTTTGTGTGTGAATCAACTCCTGTGCAGGATTAAACACAACTACAGTTCCAGGGACAGCAAGGGAAATATTGTGAGGGAGAAACTGGTCTGGATTTGGGTTGTTTTGCCTTATGCATTCCTCCAGCCCTGTTCCAGTGAGCTTTCTATCCTCACACATCTCACTCAGTGTGTATTAGCACTGGTCAGCCAGAGAACACATATTTTCAGGTTCTACTACAGAAATAATGCTTTGATGGACTTCAGCATAGCCCTTGATTTATTTCAGAAACTTTAAAAATAAACCAGTAATAGAAAAAAAAACAAACCTCAAAAAACCCCAAAAACACCAGCACATCTCACTCAGTAACCCAAAAAAACCAAACAAATAAAAACATAAGCAAAAAAAAAGAAAAAAAAAAGAAAGAAAAAAAACCACAAAAGAACAATTAACCCCAATAATTATATTTTATGACTGCAGGGCACCCTTTGGTAACCAAATCTTTATAGATGGGAGCACCGTGTGGCACTATGCTCCAGTGTCTGTATGTGAGCTCCAAGCTCTGTGGAACCAGACACTTTGCACAGGGTTAATTTATGTTTGCATCCTTTGTACCCTTGCTATGATCTCATCCTGGAAGGAGAAGGAGATATGAGGTCGTACAAAGAGTGACCCTGGATATGCCCAAAGCAGCCAGCTCCGTAGGAGAAGATGACCACAATCAATTTGCCATGAACAGCAAATCTCTGTGTAGGCTCCTAAAAGAAAGAACTGCACTTTTCCTTCTCTTGGAGGACATCACAGTGACTCAGAACAGCCCTGGCATTGCTCAGCCCGAGACCAAGGGGTGGGAAGGGAAGAGCCCTCACAAATACTGAGTTTACAACTAACAGTAAATTACTGATTCTGATACTTGCTGTCACAAGCTCAGAGAATGTTGCTTTTTCTCTGCCCACAGTCCCATTTCTCCCCTTGGAAATCCCTTACAGGACAATGTCCTCTCTTTGGATGATGGCATCCTCTTAAGTTAGGTGTTCTTAATCCATCCTGACATATCCTCCATCTTCTCAAAGCACCTAACTTTAAATAAGTGTTTGATATTAGACTGAATAGACACACTGTGTTCTCTTTGTTTAAGTTATGCAGAAGAAAGATGCTGTCAATGTTAAAGTGTTAGTAATTTTTAAGAAAAAATTAATAAAAAGAAAGAGTTTTAAGGAACTTCAGAAAATTATTTCTGTTTTGCAGGTGAGTAATCAGAAATCTCAGGAGACTTAAATGATCCGTGCTCACTCAGGGTTAGGTAGGAAGAGAACGTAGTTTTTCTAACGTGAGTCTGCTGTCTCTCACTGTCACGCCACTCTCACCAGTAAAGCTATCACAGAACCACTCTTCCTTCCTCCCTCATGCTTTGCATGTCCTCTGAAATGGCAAAACATCTTCTTGCTATAGACATCAGTGAAATAAATCTAAATGTTTTCATAGGTGTCTTTTTAAAATGTGATGGACTATTTAGCTTGGTGTGTTTGGGTTTTGACACCATATGCACACATATAAACATCCTAGGCCTTGGAGGCACCAACTGAAAAGGAATTTCCCAAGTGTGTTTTTCAACAGAAAATTGGATGAGCAGGATCCAAGCTCCCTATTTCCTTTTCTTTAACATTTTGTCTGCTGCATCTGCAGCAGATGAGAGAAATGAGCCAAAGATCATAGCCAGGACCTAATCTCCACATTTTAAAAATATTTGATAAGTAAAGTTGTTTACACCAGCGAGGATCTCTAACCTGAATTTTGGCAGGGAATCCTACAGCTCACTGCTGTCTGGTGGAAGCACCAGCACCATGCTGCTCTGCAGAGGATGTACAATGGTCTGGGAGAGAGTGTACAAACCTCTTGGAGCGACCCGGGAGAACTGAGGCTCCCAAGGCTGGAAAATAGGCACTCATAGGACAAAAGACCATCCCGTCTCTTGGGAAACTTAGAAAAGTCAGGGTTGGCAAGGTCTCCTTGCAAGGACTGGGCAAGGTAATCTATTAAAAATATTCTGTCCATGTGTGACAAAACTCCTGCAGCTTCAGGACTGGTAATATTTGTGTACTCCCTGCAAGCCCCACAAGATGGGCTTGGGGTATTGCCCTCCTTTCTCAGCTTCCTTTTCCTTCTTGCAGAATAAAAATGCTGACCTCTATTTGCAACCAGCAACACAACATTTACAACCATCAACGTAGATTTGTTTTATAGAGAAACACTATATGGAATTTTATGAACGTAGTGACTTGTTGAAGGATGCAGTTGGCTGGTGCAGCTACAGTGCATCCAGAGGAACATCCCAGGCTACTCCAAGCTGCTGAAAACTCCCTTGGTTATACATAAGGACTAAGCATTTGACCCCCTGGGCTACTGTGGGGCAACTACAGAGTGTTCACTTGTGGCAGATGTTGCAGTGTTTTCTAGTTCTTCTTTCCCTCCTGCTGTGAATGCTGCGAAGAGATAAAGAACAAAGGAAGCAGAGATGAGCTGATGGGCTTCCTCCGTCTATGTAACAACACGAAGGTTAATTCATCAAGAGGAACTGCTGCAGATTTCATGAGATACATAAAGCTTTAAGCCCAGGTAATCACCATTGCCAAACTAGTCTGCTCAATGGGATAAAATGTCTTCCCTGTGCCCACTGAGTGGGAAATCAGTTGATCAGACACATTTTCACCACCAAAAAGCGTTTTTGCATGCTGCCTCTAAGCTGACCTTTTATAAATCCCACCAAATCCTAGCTGGTATCCCACCATGTTGCTAATAGTTTGATCTGTGACCTGCTAATGAGGTGCATATTGTTTCACCTCCAGTAAAGGTATTAGGATGTCTACTCAGTTCTGCAGCACCATGGAGATTATAGTTGCTTGTGCCAGGAGGAAAAGGAATTTCCAGGGCATAAGTCATCATTTAGAGTTATTAACAAAGGGATTTATTATGTTGCTCTGTTTCAAACAGCGGTGTGCACGATGCCTAGAGCATGCCAGAGTGCAGCTCCCTACCACATAATGTCCTAATGAATCACCACGTGCTGGAGGAGCTGTAGAACCTCAACATTCAGTCTCCCATTTCGCCCCCCACACACCGAATTGACAAATAAGGCCATAATGGCTTTGCACTTTTATCAGGTAAAAGTGATCTCAGGAAGATGAGTACATTGAAACCGCATTGAGAAGAATGTGGGGTGGGGGGGGAAATCCACTTTTGGGAAGGAAAAAAAAAAAAGAGAAAAAGTCTTGGTGCAGCAAAACAGTTTTAATGCAAAGTTAAGTGTTAACCCTTCTCCCCAGGGGCATGGGGGGCTGTGTCTGTACCCAGACAGTCAATGGGATTTTTAACCATGACTTCAGGGCTTGCAGAGTCAAGTCCTACTGTAAAAAGAACCTTGCTTTCCAGAGCTGGGAAGATGAGGCTGACTAAAGGCTACTGAATCCTGCCTGTCCATGCTTGCCCTCTCTGTAATTTATTGTAATTGAAGGCCAAAGGCTCTCTCCTCTAAAACAAGCAGTTAAGAAATAATTACTGGACCAGGGTTCTGTGAGTTTTAATTAAGCAATGTTTAGAGTACATATGGAGTTCTCCAGGTGGCAGGAGAGACAAATTATTATTTATTTGCTTTTGCTCATTTTATTTGCATTTTCAGGCTTAAAGGCTAAAAGAACTATGTTTTGTTCTGATTTTGCTTTCAGTAAAGGTGCTATAAATTTTCTTATTTACTCCATATGGAAGCAGACTCAATTAATATTTATTTGTCTGTGGTTAATAGCTCAAATAATCTCTGAAACTCCACAGTCCTCTATGGTTGTGTTTTGGGAGAGGTGGAAAAAAAAAACAACAAAAACCTAAACATATCATTAAACTCTGTTTGATAACTGAGGAATTGTTGGCATTTTTCAACACTCTGTTTTCATTTCAAATTCTCACTAATGCTTGTTTGAGGGACAATTTTTCCCCTGGGAAAACCTTTTTTCACCCTCATGAAAGTAAGTTGCTTTATCTTGGAAGAGAGCCAGGCTTTAAATGGACTGAGAAACAAGTTCATCTCCTTCCACAGACCCCCTCATCCTCTTCCTCCCTCTCGGATCCCACCCCTGTGTTAAGCTGTGGGCTTGAAACAAGTCTTGTAGTCAATCCCCTTGGCAGACACCAGTATTTGTCCTGCTTCCATTTATTGATCCTTCCAGCAGATGAGCCATAGGATTGTGGACTTTTACCTTTTTGGTAAATTATTGGTTCCTTTTGATAGTCTACAGGGGAGAAAGCTGATGACATCACAAGCAATGATTTTTAGGACCATTTAGCATCTCAAAAGAAAGAGTTTCTTAGAAAAGAGAGAAGTGTCAGAGGTACCTCCAATTTTTAAAGCAAAGCATGGTTCAAATTCTGTGTCCACTGAACTCTGTGGCACAGCTCCCACAGCTTGTGCTAAGAGGAAGCTTGGGCCCAGGGGATGATGAAGCCAGTGATTATACAGCACATTATGCTAAAGAAAAATAAAATCAAATGCAGCTGCTTTTATATAATTCAAAGACAGAACTCAGTGTTTTCTTAAATTATTTTTGGTTTCTTTTCCCCTCTCCCCTCTCTGCACACTGATTTCTTGCCTACAAAGAAAAGCTTCAAAGAACAGAAGCAAATCCAACCCTTTTATTTAAGTTTTGCTTTTTTACCCCCTTTTTTATCCATTAAAAAAAAAATAAGAGAAGTTTCTTCCACTTGACTGTGATGCAAAAAATCCTGGTTTTTAGTTCCTTTGGTGATGCCTGCATGGTGTTAGGGGACTCAAAACTACTTTAAAGAGGGACAAGCTGTTGTTTTCACCTCAGCTTTAGAAAAGTTCCACCATCCTCTTCGATCAAACAAGGATTTCAGTGTCAATTCAAAAAGACTTGTTTTCAAACTAGAATCTACAAACTGCTGCTTACTGGAGCCTAACCTATCTAAAAAGGTAGATCAGAAACCCCCAGTGGGTTTCATAAAAACTGCAGAAACCAAGCTCGAAATTCACCAGTTTCTGCCACGTGGAAAAAACTCATCAAGTTAAGAACAGGGTTTGACACATTGCAAAGTGCAGAATATTATGTCTCTTCCTAGAGGGAAGTCTTTAGCTGGAAAAATTTGAGTTTTTATTGAGTCATTGACATGATTCCACAGTTAAGGGCACTTTCTTGTTGCTGCTCAGGTGCTGATTCATCAAACTTCTGGAGCCCACATGAAACCTGAGCATGTTTGTGGTTCCACTGAGTTCAACAGGGGCACACTCACATGAATAAAGAGAGATATGTGAGTGCCTTTCTGATTCAGGGCCCTATGCCAATGACAAAACTTTCATTAGCAAGATCTACCATCAAATAATTTCCACTAGAAGATAATGTTTGCCTGCTTTACTAAGTAGGTTGATGTTTGGTTCTGCATTTGACTATAAGCAGACACATTATTAGCAGGTCCTTGACAACCAGTGTTTGTGGAAATAACATTGCTGATATAATCCTGATAAATGTTAATGTTTGTGCACTTCTTTGCCATTCTTTACACCCGTCAAGAAAAACCAATTGCAACCACATAAGTAAATTCCCCACAGATCTGGAAGAAGAATGTCTCTGATGTAACCCTACTATTTTCAATTATTTTTGAGATGTGTTCAGTGGCTGTGAGAGCAGCTGAAGTTGTGACTAAGTGCATAATTTTACACATAATGAAATGCAAAATTTAGCACATGTATTTTGGAGAATCCTTTTTTTTTTTTTTTTCCAAGGACAGTAGGTGAGAGAAAACTGCCAAGGGGAATAAAAAAAAGAAAGATCGAGAAACAACTTTTAAAATGAAATTGTTAGGGAAATGGCACACTATCAGGTTGCATACATTCATTTTGCACATATAATGCACTTTGTCCTAGAAGAGAGGTTCATAAAAGCCTCTCAATTCAGTCATTTGACAGATGAGATCTGTTCTTGATGTCAGTCACTGAGTTACAGGTCTCTTCTTCTATTTTGCTGCTGTGATTCTTATTCTGTTTATCTTTGTGCCCACACAGTATATCGGTATAAATTTATATGTGTGTGTGCACATTCTATACATACAGCCTATCTTTATTATGCAGATGATAGCAGTGTTAAGCTTGCTGCAGAGGGCATCTCTTTCATATTTCAGAGGAATGCTAGGCAAGGAGATCTATTCTTGAAGCCCACAACATTAGAATAAGAATGAAATCATTTTCATAGCCATGCAGTGGGGGGAAAAAACAGTAAAACTCTGCAAACAATAAAACCAGAGCCCTTTTTTTATGACATTCAGCAAAACAAAACCTTGTGTTGAAAATATTTAGAGCAACCTCAGCACTCAGGAATGGAGTTACTGGGGATGATTCAATGCCATCAGAGAGCAAAGTGGGTGGAAATCATTACTGTCCTCCATCCTGGCACAGGCTCCTTCTCCTTCCACCTCACTTGGTGCAAATGAGCACAAACACAGAGCAGTGGAAACGTGGGGCCAATGTTCTGGGCAAAACAGCAGATTTTCTGTCTTTTTTAATATTTTTCTACCGTTCTTTTGTGTGCGTTCTTAAATTGATGCTATTGCTGTTATTATTATTAAATTAAAACAGACACATCCATTTTATGGGCTCAGGTTTCTGTTTTCCACTGCACACGTAAAAGAAAAGCTTATTAAGCAAGTTCTGTGACCTGTGAAATTACTGAAGTCACTTTCTGAAGACTTTCAGTGTAAGTTTCCCACAGGCTGGACATTAACTGTTGTCTTCCACAACCTCTCTGGCACCAAGTCATTCTGAGGCCTTTCTCTCAGTCCAGACTAGTTCAGAATTTTTCATTATTCAGACACCTGTTTTTAAAGAATGCCTTGGGATTCAATATCTTCAGAACTTCAATTCTTTTGATGAATTTTGTTTAAATCCATCACCAATATTTAAAAATAAATAAAAAAAACCCAGAACATCTGAAGGAGGCGTGGCCAGCAAACAACCACTCTATTAATCAATGTGATTTCCTCAGAATATTTTTTTTTTTTTGAAAAACCCAGATTATTTTTTCCACAAAAAACAATTTTTTGAGCTTTTTTATTAGTATCTCCAAAAGTAAGGATTCATCTGACTTGGCCTTAGTTGCCTAGCTGGGCACCTCTTTGGAAACTCTTATCTAGGGGGGGTAGTCTGGTTAACATTTAAATGTTGCTTCCAACTCAAAATATTATGATTTTATGCTCTAGGATGAATGGATATGCATGGGGAGAAGGTGTACTGAAATTTATACTTGAAGCAAACACAAACAACAGATCATTTAAATAACAGATGTACCTATAGAAAACTACTTAAAGATGATGCAATGTCAAATGTTTTCTCAGCCCTGGGTCCTAATTTTACCACAAAGAGTGTCTACCTACACTTATGGAAGCATAGCTGGTTTTGGACTGGATTCACAAATGTCAATTGAAAATGCTGCAGAAAATTTACCTTTGGTTCTTTCAAACTATGCACAATCAATTCTCAGAAAATCTAAAAATCAGAGAATTGCGAACTGTGGTGCCTAATAGAACAGCCCGTGGTTCAGATTGCACCTATAAATGCAAAAAGGGAGCTTGAAAAACAGCCTTCTTTTTGTGGTGATTTTTTTTTTCATTAAAAATAACCTGCGTAATTAATTAACAATGCATTTGTGAATGATTAAGTGCAGAGAAAAGCTGTTGAGAAAGGATTTTAGAAGCTGCACTACTGTAAATCATTGCAGTGTAAGACTTACTTCTACACAGATAATATATCCCCAAATGCCTTTGAAATTCTGCAATAAGTGAGAGGAATAGAAAATGAAGGGTAAGAGATGCTGTAAGCAAACTGCTTCTTAACATCTCTATCAAGGCAATACATTTTACCTCGGCACGTTAAAAATGCAAACAGAATCTTTAACTCCTAAGATCAATTGCAAGCACAGAGAAACTCTGGGTTTAGGAAAAGCATTCTGTCTTGTCAAGCTCACCTTATCATCATGGAAGAATAAACAGCGTAATTATTCTCACCTTTTTGTTTGTTTTCTAATTGGATCATTTATTACTTTCGGGAAATTCAAATCCACATCAGATTTATAGCGTGAGGCTTCTGAAATATTGCTTTGGTTATAGAAATGTCAAAGCTGGCAGGTAAGCTGTCTTGTTGCCTCAGGAGCCTTTTGCATGAGCAAAAATTATGGAAAAGGCCTTTAGAATTGAGTAAGTTCAACAATTTGTTCCTGTGTTATGCATGGAAGAAAACTCTGTTCTTTTACCGATATTTGAGGTCCATTTATCAGCCTATGGTTTATAACATTGGTGTGCTTGTATCAAACACACAAAGGGTGGGATTGTAACTGTTCTGTTTTGCAGAATGTATTCTACTTACAGGTTGGCCACAACAGGATTTGGATGGCTCCTAACACGATTTTTCTGGTTAGTTACCAAATATCTACCAACGTGAACCATGACTGATCCTGAAATGGCTCCTCTGCATTCCTTGTAAACTCTGAAGTGCTCAAACTGTTTCTTATTTAGCACTGGATGAAGTTTGTGTTCTCTGCTGCTCAGCAACACAAGTTTCTGCTGTGCCTTTCACTAAAAAAAGCAAAGCAAGGCCTAAAACACCATCATGTCAAACATGTACCATAGGAAATTTGGTTTAACTCTATCTTTTGATGCTCAGGAAGTTTACTCATGGCTTCATCGCATCATTTTGTGAGTCAATCCAAACAGACAGAATATAGCATTTCTTCAGCTATAGAGTCAGAAAAACACAGAACCATAGAACAGTTTGTGTTGGAAAGGACCTTAGAGATCATCTGGTTCCACCGGACATCTTCCACCAGACCAGTTTGCTCAAAGCCCGCTCTAGCTTGGTCATCCATATCCTGCCAATTAGGCATTTTGTGAGTTAATTTTTTTTTTTTATACTCTATGTTCAGCAAAAAATCTCGGACAACAAGGAGCTCAAGGCATTTGATCTAAATCTTAGTGAAGTCACTGGAAAAAAAACAGGTTTGAAGTCAGCCACCTGCCTCATAAGCTGCCATGACATAAAGAAAACCCTGGCCACAGCTGATGACGTTCCTACACACGAGAATCTCCCCTCAGCATGAAGTGGTGGTGCATGGAAGTGGCTTTCTGTCTGATAAGCTTTATCTCTACCCAAGACAGGAAGAAGCAGTTGAGGGGGGATGTGACTGGGTGTGCACATGAACACCGTGCTGGTCCCCGGGGGTGCCCTTCACAAACACGCAAGGGAAATGGGTGTTTTTAGGACTTGGCCCATCTAACTTCATTTAGAGGCTTAATTTAAAAAAACAACATTGACTAAGCAGTAGGAGACCTCATTTATCTTCTTAGTCTACACTGAAAGAATAATTTGGAAGCGTGCATCCGTATAGGGGATGGCCAGAAGATATTTCCATGAACACTCAAATATTCCTTAAAACAAAGTAGAGTTCCATAGCAGGGGCCTGTAAGAATTGCAGAGAGGTAGGGGAGAACAGAAGTAAAAGAAAGAAGGAGGATTCTGCTCCTTTAAAAAAAAAAAAAAATTTGGGTTTTTTTTAAGAGTGATGCTTTAAAACTGGTGATAAATCAAGAAAATTAGAACTTTATCTTCCTTTCTTCAAACATATATATGCAGTTCTTAAAGACTGTGGAGTTTTAAGAGATAACAAGCAAAGAAACCAAAACAGAAAGTAACTATTCATGTATATACCTCTCCTTTGAGTCTTTATTAAGATTATATTTTAAAAATAGTGACGAAAAATGTATTCCAATCCTTACACATAGGATTAATGAATTTTTTAATTTTCTTGTCTCTCAAAGCAAGACCAAATCTTGCTCAAAAGTCATTCAAACTCAGTTTCTAGTGAGAAGAAGAAAACATTCAAAAATTTCAGTTTCACTGAACTTGAGTAAAAACATGTAGTTGTTCCTAGTGACTTACTTCAGAAATTAGTTATTATTCAGCAAAAATAAGTTGTTATTCTGTATATTTGGTATAAAAAATTTTCTGTGGGATAATGTGAAAATATTTCTGAGGCAAAATATCTCATCAGTCCAAGGTATACAGGACAATTGTTAATTAGGACATCAATTGCTATTAGGCATTAGGAATTGGGATATTATCAGTGTGTTTCTCTTAAAAAAAACCCATGCTAAAAAGTCAAAAATAGAAAACAAAATTAAAAAAAAATTAAACAACTGTAGAAAAAGAAGCTGTAGAAAATATGTGAACAGCAAGCAAACAAATCACAGATTAGCCACAGGGGTTTTCTGAGGAAATTATAACAAAAATGGAGAGCTTGTCATATATTTCCACAGATGGTACAGAAAGCTAAGTGATCAGAGCAATCATAGATAAAAGCATGGGATAGCATGGCGAAATCAGTATTTTCATGTGCTAAGATAAAATGCTTCAATACTTTCTGTAAGTATGTGAATGATTTTTAAACCTTGCATGGCAGCAGAACTCATCTGCCCCTGAGTATCTGGACAGCATTGCAGGAGAGGGAAAAATTATTTCTGAAGTCCTGACCCTCTGTTGCCGCAAACACAAATATATACAACTCTAAATACACATAAACAAATCGTCTCTTTAAATAAAAAGTTTTGTGTGTTTATGTATTTATTTTGACAGATCAAGGCGAAAGTTTTTCGTCGTGGTCAGGAAACAGCATCTAGAACATATCTTACTGACAATGAAACTCATTAGGTTTTATGTCACATTTAGATCCATGATAAGAAATCCCCCAAATGTAACAAGAATGAGGATTGATTCTTTGCTTTAGCTTTTATTCAATTACTTGCCTAAATGACAAGCAAGAACCCTGAACCCATGTAGGACCTGCTACAGTTCAGTTATTAAAGCCAAAGATTAGTAGTCATATCACCTTGAGTTTAATCCTCTTTTTTTTTTTTTCTGGTTCACAGTAACCTTAGGCAAAATGGATTCTTTTTCCTTTATTCACCTGCAAAACAAAGGTTGTAATAATTTTGAGCTGCCTCTGGGTTGCTCCCTCATAATTTATTTTTTTTTAAGCGTAATAAATACATTAAAAATCCTTTCAGATGACAGCTGCAAAGAACAATTTGACAAAGTCCTATCACCCTTGTGACCTGCAGAGCTTTGTCTAGCAATTGAACAAGCCCTTAATGACAAAGAAACCTTGTGGAAAGCTGTTACATGGAATGACTTGGTTTAAACTAGTGCTGTTCACTGATACCTGCTCTTGGAAACCAGATTATCTCAAGTGAGGATGTGGCCCAAATCCTTTTCTTCTCAGAGGTTTGAGCCTGTGGTGAATCTTTAATATCTCAATGTTTATTTAGGGCAGAGCGCAAAACGGCATCACCGGGCTGAGTTGGGATTGTTCCAGCACAGCCCAAAGGGTTGTTTCCCCATGAACAGAGGGCTGCACTTTGCCAGGGCATGCCAGGGTGTGGACATGGAATTTTCTGGACCCACACGGGGACCAATTTATGCTCTGAAATGCTAGAATATCTGAGTACAGCACAAAAACAGCAACCAGTTTGTGGCCTGTGCCTGGCAGCCACGTTCCTTCCCTATGCAAATCAAACCACTCACAAAGCAAAGGCCCCTCTGGTCCTCTTTATTACAGGAAGGAAAACCCAGCTTTTTACCAGCATGGGTCAGAAAAAAATAAAATATTCAAATTTTAGAAAAAAAAGAAAAAAAGAAAAAGAAAAACTTGGCACTGGTTTTCACAGAAGTTCTTTTAGCCCTTTTCAAAGTATTCCTTTAAATAGATCTTTCCTTCTCTCACACTTTTTCCTGTATAATACATCTTTCGTTCACTATCTTTTTCCATACACATCTTTTGTTCTAAGCAGAGAGAAAGCATTTATTAAACAAAGCAGACTTAGTCTTAATTCATTTAAGGTCTTGCTCTTTTTCTCATTACAAGCTGAGTTAAACAACATTATTAAAGCATTTTCTTAATGTTTTTGAACTTACCTTAATTTTTCTTTTTCCCTCCACTAATGGGAAATGCTGTTACTCATTCTCAGTCCATCTGCCTAACAGAAACTAGCTTCTGACAATTAAAGTGCTAGCATGTAAATTCTTGAATGACATGCCCCTATCTGAAGATTAATTTGTGCAATTCATGACTGATGAGATGCATTATTATCTGCAAACTTATCACCTCTCTTACCCAAGTTCCAGCTCAATCTGATATTTGTTAAAGCTAAATGAGAACAAATGCAGTTCTTGAGAACAATGGAAAAAGGTGCAAAATGCAGTATATTTTGTTTAAATCATTTTTAGAGGCTCTGTCTGTGGGTGTTAGTATAGTTATGAATCATTATATAACCAAACTTGAAACAAAACAAATAAAAAACCAGAAAAGACACTTGTTCTTAGAGAACGAACAGTCTGTCAAAATGCTTCCCACCTTAGCACCAAAAAGGGCAAAAAAATGGAGCTTCAAAGGATTTGAAACTGCAAAATTATGATTAGGGAACATAAAGTCACGCAAGTGCTCACTGACATTTGGATAGGGGTTGTTTTCATTCTAAAGAAAATCCCTGCATTCAGTCAATCTCCTTTGTGAGTAGTCATGAAAGTCTTCCCCACCTTATCTTCAAGATTTTCTTCTAAGAAAACTGAAGATGATGGTTTATTTTGGGGACTTGAGAAAGTGACATGCTGGGTTTGGGGCGCGCGGTTGCTCACACAGCGCTGCTCCGAAGCTTCTGTTGTGACACAACAGCAGATTTCAGCACTCTCAGGCTGAAATGGAATCAGGATCAGCAATCCAGCCCCAGTTATCATGATCCATGGTCAGTCTCACAGTCCAAGCAACACACATATTATTTAGTATTTTTTACCTCCTGTCCCAGCCTTGTATTTGGCAGCAGAGCCCTTAAGTTGCAGCTGAGGAGCATTGCATGAACATGACGGCAGATGAGAGGTCTGAAAACCAGTTCCACATCTTAGAATCCTGGAATCATATCATTGTTTAGGTTGGAAAATGTCTCTAAGATCGAGTCAAACCATTAGCCTACCACTTCCAAGTGTACCATGTTCCTAAATGCCACATTTCCCTGCTTTTTGAACACCTTCAGGGATTGTGATCCCTACAATTCCCTGGGCAGCTGTTCCAATGCTTGACAACCCTTGTGGGGAAAAAATTTTTCCTAATGTCTAATCTAAACCACTGGTATAACTTGAGGCCATTTCCTCTTGTTCTATCCATCTTCTATGGACCTACCTTCCAGGGTGGTTATTTTACCTCTTTTGGCATCTCTTTCCCCTCCCCTCCTTCACCTGCCTGGTCAATTTAGGCTGCAATCTCTCTGAGCCTCTCTGTTTTTTCAGTGTGAGGTGCTGATTTCTAGAGAGCTTCTCAGTATAATCACAATCAAATGAAATCACTATGTCCAGAAGACACCAGGGGTTGAAATCTGGTCTGACATACCCTGGTAAATGCTGACAGAGTCATCCATATCAAATGCCATGTCACATCAGATTTGAGCTTCTCTTACTAAGCACTGTCGTAGGATGATACTTTCTTCTGTCAAAAAGCTGTTCTGGTTTTGGATAGAGCTAAACCTCCAGTTTCTGTGGTACAGGCACAGTCTCAGGACATGTGATTTCTGTAGCTTTTCTGCCCAAATGTCCTGGCCACAGAAAAAGGCTGGAATGAGCAAAACTTTAAAGTAAACAGCAGAAGGAATCTGAGCACTGCTCAATGCTAAGGACGTACAGATGGTTTGCTGAAAAATTAAAACAAAACTAAACCCAGGAGCCTTTACATGAGGTTCAGAGATCTTTGGTGGAAGACCTCAAACAGTTCTGATACTTAGTTTTAGTTTAATTCTTACCTCAATGTGAAGAAATCCTCTGTAACATATAAACAGCACTGCCAAGGGCAACAGTTAGTTTTTAAGATCACAGGGGAGTGAAAGGGTTGGGAGGGGAAGAGAAGCCTAAAACTTCTCAAAGACTCTTGCAATGACTTTTCCTTCCTGTTCTGTGCATTGATCTCCTTTGCTCAGATTAAAACCTCCAGCATCTGAAAGACACCCACAACTGACATCTATTCCACTAGACTAAAAACCATTTAAAAATTATACTGCACTGTTTTTTTGTTGTTTTTTTTTTTTTTTTTGCAGTCACACAGTGATCAGAGTGGACTAGATTTAAGACAAGGTTATTTACATTTAAAAAAATTTGATCGCTTGTCTAGCAGCAAAACATTGTTATGTCATTAAATGATAAGGACTGTATATGGCACAAGGATATCTGTTCTTTTCATAACACTGAACACATTTCTTATCCTCCTGACATTACTGTAATTTAACTTTGCGAAGTTATATTCAGATGCTGCTAGTTTTAAATGCTCCTGTACATGCTTATACAATTCTTATTATGAGACCCATTCTCAAAATAACTGTCAAGCCCTCCTGCTTTAAAGAAGACACAGTGTATTGCCCTGAAACACCGTATACTGCAGAAGCAGAGCAAGACTGTTAAGGAATGTTAAAACAATAATGTGAATTATTATTTCCATGCGTGGTAGAATCATCATTTATCAAAATCTCATTCAGCAAATTGCATTTCAAAAGAGATCCTGCACAGCACAGGACTGAGGTCTTAGTTTGTTTGAGAAAAGGGGTAGTTGGAAGTTTTTCTTTCTTTTTTTTTTTTTTTTGTGTGTGTTTTTTATTTTTTNTGTGTTTTTTATTTTTTGTTTTTGTTTTTCTTTTTCTTTTTTTTTCATATTTCATGTCTAGGGACATGAGTAATGTCCCTGGATATCAGAAAAAAGAGCACTGCATTCAGCCCTGGTTCGACCTGGTTGAGAGAAAATGCAAGGCTGAATCCTAAAAAGCAGCATTGTGTTCATAATCTCCTCAGTAACCCCGGGCTGTGATTCAGCTGCCTTGGGTTTCCCAGTCACCGAGTCACCTCGATCAGGATCCTGATTACTGACGGCTGCCCCTGTAGTCAGTGGGGAAAGATAAGCTCTTCTGGATTCTCAGGGTCGGAAGCCTGAATCACCCTGGGAGGTGACATCAGCCATATGGAATAACCCATGCCCGAGAGGCTCATTGCTGCAGACCACCCCTTGGACATAAAATTCAGGAAGGGAAATGAATTTTGCTACTCCTTCCCTTTCTTAACGAGAAAATATGTTTGTTTTGGAAGGGCAAAGCAGAGAAATAGCTGTCGTGTGTTGAGCAAAGAGCGGGGAAGTGAAGCAGATGCACTTCAGAGAGCTCTTTCATGGCAGGAAAGGGAAATGGTTTAAAGATCATACAGCAGTACAGTAGGCTTGCTCACCTTTCACTTCAAAGGTTCACTCATCTTCTGTTCCATTTTGGGCAGTGGGGTGGGTTTATGGGGTCTGCCATTTGTTTGGCTGTATTTAAAACAGCCTTCCCATACCAGACCTTGCTGGCTAACACCAACCATGGTCTGCCACCCACTTGCTGTAGTACTCTTGGCCAAGTTTAATTGAGATGGCACAAAGTACAGGAAACTTCTAAAACAGCCTGAGCTGAAGACAAAAGTTAAAATAAGTACACTAATATCAATCCTTTTGTTTTCACAGGAAAATGCTGTGGCAGGAGTGATGTAGGTCAGTGAAGATTTGAATAGGGCCTTCAAATACCTTGTCTATTAATAACGGTGATTGATTGAAATCTGAGTTTTTGGTGACCCTCAGTGGTGTTCCTCAGTGGATCCCTCAGGGATCCCTCTCGGGCTGGGTGCTGTGTGACACCTTTGTTGGCAACATGAACAGTGGGATTGAGTGCACGCTCCTCCACTTTCGGATGACACCAAACTGGGTGGTGCAGTTGACACACTGGAGGGAAGGGATGTCCTCCAGAGGGACCTGGACAGGCTTGAGAGGTGGGACCATGCAAAGCTCGTGAAGTTCAGCAAAGCCAAGTGCAATGTCCTGAACCTGGGGTGGGGCAATCCCAAGCTCAAGAACAGGCAGAGAATGGATTGAGAGCAGCCCAGAGGAGAAGGCCAGCTGTGTTGAAGAGAAGCTCCCAGGGTTGGGACAGACACCCAAGCTGTCTCAACGACTTATATTAAAGACCTTGTTTTAAACATTCTTTCGTTTTGAAAGGCTCTAAGGTACTTCTCCAATGCTGATTAGATGAGAAGTTAGAGTCTGGTAGATTCTACTGACCCTTACCAGACATGTCAACTTCACCGACCAATTTAAAGATCCAGGAATTGTCCCAAACAGTCAAGTGGTGGAAAAAAGAAGGAAAATTCTGTTTTCATTGTATATACAGATGCTGATGAATGGAGAAGACCTGACAAATTCCAGTCATGCATGTTTGACTGAAATCTAGGGTACAATCAAGTTTGACATCCTCTACTTTTCCTATCTAATGACTGTAACATATTTGGGGAAAAAAAACAGATAAACAGTTAAAACAGGTCTTCTCCATTTCTCTAAATCCTTTGTTCTTTGAGGTCATGCACAGAGTCACACATCCATGTCATTTCAATGTTAGTTTTCCTGTCAAAATCACTACCTTCATCACTGTTGACCACAAGTGCAGCAGTATGGGGTCACCTTGTGTTAAATACTGATAATCTTCTGAGTAGCCTTTTCACTCCCAGGGTGCATCCTCTGTTAGGCAAACAAGACAACATCAAAATGGTTAATAGGAAAATATTTTGCAGAGATCTTGACAAGCAAGGGGTTTACATATTGGTTAGAAGTCTTCACAGCAGAATCGAGCTGAGCACAAGTTCCCAGCCATGGATGAGGAGCAACACACTGGGCTCTGCCAGTGAGCAGTGCCAGGGTACTGGAGTGTGCACAGTGAATTGTCAAAAACATCCTGGGAAATGCAAAAGAAATAGGCTGGATTCTGCCCCATGGATCACCCGGCCAAATTAATCAGAGACTGTTTGACAAGTCATGAAAGACAGATTTTGTGACATGGAGGGAGAAAAAAAAAGTAATCAGAATCTGTCAATGTGCCAAATCAATCAGAATTTGTAGACTGGATCCTGAAACTCACTTGTTAAAGTATGTTAAAAAAACCCAAAAAAGACCAAACTGGGATAAAACTTCGGACTCTGCCAGTATGCTAATTCACTGGTTAAAACTGATAAAAATGGGTAAAGCAATCTGAATATAAGTTATGGCATTCAAATATGGGACTTAAGACTGAAATCTGATGCTCTGAAAGTCATAAATATGGACATGTTTTAAAGTAAACACGGGTTTTTTTCATGTTTATCAAACACCAAAAGAATGCACTGTAATGAGTTGCTGCTATCAGCCTACAGCTTTGGGAAGTTGTGCTGATGATAAGAATGTTGATCAGCATATCTGCATCCAGTGCAAAATAGATATATCCCTCTCCTGGTTTTGCACAAAATCATAGAATTCAATAGTTTCATATTGATTTGCTAGATGTAAAAAAACCCAAACTTTGTAATTCTGTATCCTGAAAAAGTTGAAATATCTAGTACTAAGAAGATAGAATTTGTAGCACTTCAGATTAAACTTTCAGAATTAACTCCATCTAAAAATTCAATTTCCCTTTTACCACTCATTTTGTCAGTTAATACAACAACAAAAATAATATGAACAATATCTTTTACAAATTCCTGTCACACTTCCTATTCAAACTTCTGTCATCTTAAACTATCTCAGACTTGGGAAATACTGAAATGTTTAGGATGCAGTTGTGTTTCTCCTAAATTGAATGCAAGTGCTGAGTTGAGGCGTATATGACTTTAGACTTAGTTGTCTGGTTTCCTTTAAACTTGATTTCTTTCGTAGATCTCATTGAGACTTGAGGAAAATAGTTTCAGTGGTTCCAGTCTTCCAGCTGCTTAAATTTGGAAAGCTATAGATTTAACTGAGATTAAGTTAATAAAAGAACCACTGGGAAATTTAAAAAAAGAAAAAAGAAAATTAAATAAAATTTCCTTTGCATATATTTTAATAAAAGCGTCTAGGATATATACCTATGCTTTTCATATTCCTTCAGCATCTTCCTACACATTTTGCTTGATACTTAGGTTATTACATGAAAAGCAAAGAATGGTCCTCAATTTTAAAACAGCTGAGCACATCCTTTACTTTCTGCATAAAACTGAAGCCATATGAAGCTTTCAAAACAAATAGCACTGCTCCCTAATATAAATGCATGTAGACATGTTCACAGGTCTGTGTTTCAAGGTTTGATTGTTAATCATTTTTCATTTGTCCTAATTACACTTTTAATTGAAACAAACAAGAAAAAGTGTGTTAGGTTCACTCTTGACTAATTCACACTCAATCATCTTAACATAAAAAAAATAATATAAAACCCCAAACATTTACCTTTCAGTTGAATCCAAGCATGGATAGTTCCAGCCCCTCAAATTTATTTTGAGAAAGTTATGAGTGTCTGAGAAGAAAGGGGAGGGAATAGGCTGGAACTGACTTACGAATGCCATATTGTGTAGCTAAATCCTGTTTCCCTCTGTTATTACAGAATGTTGCTCCTTCCCTGCAGATTAACAAATAAAGAAAAATATATACTAGAAAGATTCCAGTCTTTCCAAACGATGTATTATACACACTGCTTATGATTGCTTTGATCTTTTCAATTTCAAAATTGTAAGTCTATTAAAGGTTTAGTATACTAAGAATCAGGAGCTAATCTTACATTAAAGTGATTTGGCTCACAATAGAGTAAAATATTGATACAACCATATATGTAATTTATTTAGATGCCACTCAAACACGTCTTAAGTGATGGTCTCACTTTTCAGTAGCCTGAGGGAACACACCTGAGTCATGTTCCTTCCTTCTGTAAAGAAGCCACCAGGCTTCAGACCTGAGACAAACTCAGGAACAAGAACTTCAGGAAATGTCCATGTCCATCACTCTCACTGCAGTTAGCTTGACCTGTTGTAGAAACTCAATAAAAACAGAGAATGAAACCAACAAATTAATCCCAATCAATGCTAATATACACTGGGGGCTGCCAGTGTTATGTTCTTGGTAAATGAATCTGGTTTGGTGCACAAGAACTATCATGTGAGTAATGACAACATTTCAGTGCTCTTTCTAAAGTTCTTTGCAAAGGACAGATCAACTCTTCCGTTATCCATAAGATGGAAATGTCTCAGTTCATGTGCCTGAAATGTATTAACACGACTGCAAAAATCACAGAACAATATAATTTGCTGTGGGGCTCAAAAGCCCTGATGTCCATCATTCATGTTAACTGGATAGTGAAATAATTCGTTGGAGGGTGTGTTTTTGGTTTTCTCCCATGAATGGTCAACCTAAATGTTTTATGGCTTCTAGATCCAGGATTTAGGATTTGAACAAACAAGATATTGAGCAGACTAGTTCTGATCCTAAAGTGATTTAAACACATATGTAAGTGTTTTGCAGGGTCACCCCCAGAGGAGCTGGCACCTCCCAGGGACAAACCTTCAGTGTTACCTGAAGAAGAAGTAAAAACTTGCTCTTCTGCTCCTGCATGTCTCAAGTTCCAACCCCAACTGCTAAAACACAGTGAGTTCATTACACCAGCTCAATCCCACTCTCTTTCCTCTGATGATGTGTACTCATGGGGGTGAGGAAAAGCAAAGAAAGGTTTCAGACTTCCTAAACTCTACTTTCTCGTGCAACCACAAACATCTGTAGAGGTGCAGATGCCAAAGGCGTCATAGTGGGCAATGGGCTTGTCCTCCCTGTGCAGAGATAGCAGTGAGAGAAACCCCAGATGGATTAACACATTCACTGAGAATTCCCTTCAGCTTGGTTCCCCTGAGCAGCACACAGGACAGGAGGCTTGAAAAATACCTGAAAACCTCATGGTGAAGTTGTAAATATTTTGCCTTTATTGTATTCTAAAGCATAGATTTGATAAAAATGCCATTTTCTAATACTGCTTTATTTTAACTGATGATATTAAATACATGGCTAAACACTCAGGGTTTTTTTGCTTGATTGGTTTGGGGATTTTTCAGTTTTAGAAGTATCAGATAGGAGTTGGACTTTAATAAACCTCTTTATGATAGCCTGATATGTGATAAACATTACAACATCATTGTGTCTTGAAGAAGCAACAATTCATCACTATAAATTTAATGTGATTATAAGACTAAAAATCTATAATCATGATATGTGTTCTGAATATCTCTGAAATTGCAATTTTTTAAGAATTAACACAATCATTACTATGTAACTTGATAATTACCTTTGTTTTACAGATTTGTGGTTTCAAATCATTCAGGAAAAGCAACTCCTTTGCATTTTTCCTGACTAAATAAAAGCCTTATCCATTACCTGGCTTTGTTGGTAGTCCTTCAATGTCATAAACAAGATCTGTCCTCAGAAGGGATAGATATGGAATGCAAGGGGTTGTTTTTCAGCTCCTGAAATGATAATGACTAAAAGTGTTGTTTTAAACCCAAACCTGAAACCCTCAGTCTAAACAAATATTGATCATGGTCAGGATGCTGTGCTGGAACAACTAATTCCTTTATTTCATGTCAAGTGCTGCTTGAATTTTCGTGTTGCTCAAATGAAAAATACAAAATTTACTTTGTCAGTTTGTATTATTAACTTTCTTCTATAAAGCAGAGTCTGAGCACCACATGCAGAAAAAAACTGAAATCACCCGGAGACAGAGCTGTGTAACATATATTAGTTTCAAACTGGGAACATAACTGTACAGACTTTTTGAAACAACTGACCTTTTCAAAACAACTTTAAAAAATAAACAAGGACTATTTAAATGGTCTGGAGAAATGTGCTACAAAGAATGTGAGGTACAAGATTCATGCAGAAGGTTCTAAAGGAATTATTTGATAGGAATGAGGAAACAGTAGTCGAGGGACTATTTTACTTCAGGATTGTTAAGAAACAGCAGAAGTGTTTATGTAAGAGTAAAATATCCTTCCTCCAACTCCTACATCTAAAAATTGCAGGTCCTTCCAAGGTCTCAGTGAGACAAAGGCATGGAACTCTGTTGCAATTCTTTCCGTGACCTGATAACTTTTTATAGAAATTATTGGGAAATAAAAGATAAGTCTGAGATATAATTCATTTTTATGAGTTTCTAATCTACAAAATGTTGCAAAGATTATTTTTCCACTTTCTTCCTGGCTTTTACAGCCAGTGATATTTTCATATCTTTTTTCAACATTCCAATTTTTTTTAAATTAAAATCTTCAGCCAAACCTCTTTAGATGCCTTCCTTATTACTAAAAACATATTTATGTTTAAACCAAAACAAGCTGAAAAGTTGAACTGCAATATAAAAAGAAGTAAGCAAAGATTTCTAAGCTAAAACCTGATTCAAATTTTTTGGCAAGTTAAAAAGGAAGGAAGTGCCAATGGGACAAAACTTTGTGACTGCTCTTGTACTCAGGGCTGTTGCAGAGGTGAGGGGCTTCTCTTCACAGGGCAGGAGACAAACATCCAGTGCTTTGTCTATTGGGTGACTTAGATAAATTGTAGGTGACCACCAGTATGGAGAATTTTCAATTTCATAGAACCATACAATCATAGAATCATAGAATATCCTGAGTTGGAAAAGATCACACAAAAGATCCACAAAGATCACCCATCTCCAGCTCCTGGCCCTGCACTTGATCTCCAAGGCCATTCTATGATTCTGTGGTTAATCCTGGACTCTTGTAGTAGAGAGCCCTAATACGAAAATATGCTGCACACACACAAAGATTGTAATTCAGGACATATTTTTAATAAGAATTTTTGCAAGTACAATACAGATTTGAAACATTCTCTGTTTCACCTGGTATGTCTGATGAGTCATTTGAGTTTAGCTTTTGGAGACAAGTATGGCTGGCTTTGGAGGTGGGTGGGTGTCTGCAGTCAAGCCCAGCATGTGTCTATAGTTCCTTCCAAAACATTGATCCTTGTGATGCTGTAGGGTCAGGCATCACTCCCAATAACCCATGTCTGACACCAGCAGATATGGTTTCTCTTCCAAATTTCAGCTCCAGTCCTGACCTACCTAAACATTCAAGTATAAAACTTTGAAATGACTGCTAGAAACCACAGGTTATGACCTGAAGATTTCACTTCTAATAAAAATGAAAACACCAACCCAGCAACAGCTGCTGTTAACAAGTTTCAGATGCCCGGCTTGCAGCTCTGCAAGGGAGTAGATCTGATTTAGACTAATGGCAGCAGCTTTCCTTATAAAAAAAACATCAATATAACTTTTCTCAGAGCCCTGGTGGTTTTCACAGTCACATGCCCTTGATCCTAGGAAATTTTTTTTTTATATTTTTTCCCCAAAAGGTTAGCTACAGTCAAGATTCATCCAAAAAGAGATAAAACTCCAAAGATTCCATTCTAGGTTATATAAGAAATTCAGTAACTCCTGAATAATGGAAGTATCATAAAACTCACACTAGAGGCTGAAGACTTTGGATGAGTGAAAAGATCAGGGGGAAAATCCCCATAGAAATATGCTTTTGAGGTAAAATGTTTCTGATAAGATTTAAATCCCAGGCTGAGTTGTGTCTCCTCCTTGGTGAGGTACTGTTGTGTTGTTGCTCTCTCCCTGTATTTCTCCCTGGCAGAAACCAGTCCTGTGAGGAGATCCCAGTCTGATCCAAGCTGAACCCTGCTCCCACATCTCATCTAATGCATTCTCTAATGAAACTTTCAGCTTCAAAACTTTCAACTACAAAGTAGAACCAAGTAAGAAAATCCAGTGCTGCTGGGCAACAAAGATATAACAAAACAGTTTGTGAGCAATCCTTTTCCCCTTCTTGCCATGTCCTTGCCTGTCAAACCCAGCAAGCTCTTTATTACACCACGTAATTACAACATTGCTGTCCAGGTGAATGATGAAAAAATGAATAAAATATTTTAATGTATTGTAAATCGTTTTGCATTTCCTCACAGTGATGAACCATTCTGGGGCTGGGTGTACATAGCATATTTTCAGCAGAGTAATGGCTGTATGAAAGTGCTTATATAGGACCTCAAGAAGGACGTCTCTCCCCAGCCACCAGCACCTCACTGACAAGCGGTGTGAAGGGTCTGAGTTCAAATTCTGCTTGAATTCAGATTTCTATCATTGATTTGGGATAAGGACTGGGACTGCAAATTTTCAGAGAACCTGTGAAGGCAGAGGTGAGTCTTTTTATGTGCTTTTGACAAAACAGTTCCATTTTCTATTTCTGAACAACCCCAGCTCTCTCAACCAGTCTTCACAGGAGAGGGGCTCCAGCCTTGTCATCAATTTTGTGTCTCTCCTCTGGGTTTGTGCCAAGAGGTTTCTGGTGCTGGGGGCACAACACCTCAGGTGGGTCTCATGAGAAAGGAGTAGAGGGGAGAACCACCTCTATCGACTTGCTGCTCATGCTTCTTTTAATGTAACTACCCAAGTAGGTTACTCCATTGATTATGAATTGGGGCATGATCAAGCACTTGTTCTTTTATTGATTACACTGCAGTGGGGTGTAGAAATATTATAGCAGTGTGTAGATTGCAGAATATCATAAGAAAATCATAAGAATGTCATAAGAAAATAAGTCTTTCAGGTAAATACAGAGTTACTAGATTTTTTTCACTTTCCACACAGACCTGAAGTATCCAGCAGAGTTCTGCACCCACTGCTTTGGTAAATGAGGACATTTCTGAAGGTCTGAGTCACTTTCACGCTGTGTAATGTCTGGGGGTGGCTCATAGGCCACCACTTTGTACTTATTGCTTAGTTCAGATCACCACTGCTGAACCTGTCCCAGAGAGTTTCAGAATCATTCATGATCCCAAACCTTCAAAGCTGAACAGTGAATGAAAGTTGAACTCATTCAAGAACACTCTTGAAAGGGAAAGCTTGATGACAATTTAGCTTTTATTATTTTTCCAAGGAAAGGATGAAGTTTTTTTCTCTCTCCCCCATCTGAGACTAACAGAATAAATCTACTAAAAGAATAAATTCTCTGTGCATGTTTATGCTATACTGAACTCCCTCTTTCAACATTCTTCTTTTCTCTTGAGCACTGGTTTGCTCTGAGACATGCAGTATGCTTACCATGTTTTAACATAACTCCTTCTTATTCAAACCAACTTTTGGCATCTATAACAGATCTTATTAATGACAACATAATCCCAGCTCTGGTAATGACTCGGGTCAAAAGACAGGCAGCTCCAGAGTGTGATTCCTCCCAGTTTGAGAAAAATGGTCCAAAATAGATAGGTTGACATGTCTTTGGAAATGCCAGTGCTTGTGCGACAATATTCAAATCTCTTTTTGTCAGTTAAGCCATTTTAACTCTGGAATTATTATGCTGCTTTGCTTCACAAGACTGTCACTCAGATTGTTCACAAACTGCTTTGAAGGTGGAAAGTGTTGTTATGACTCAGAACATGTAATTGTGGCCTCCCTGTAACGACAAAGGATACCAGTTTTGGTTGAAGTGCTAAATAGGAAATAAAGACATTAGTAAAGTTTGCCATGTTTTTGTTAGGCTGTAAATATCAACTGAAAGTATCCTCCATTACATGGGTAATACTTTTTCTTCACCCTTGTGTAAAATTGCAAATATTTATATCTGAAAATAATGTACCATTTTAGCAGTGAACTTGTATGAAGTATTTGTAAGAACCATTTCTTATCCGCTTACAACTCAAGATCAAAATTGAAACTTATTTCTTTATCAAAAATGGACATATAATCTTAGACTTTACACTGTAAGACACTTTCCTACTGACAAATCAAAATGTCCATTGAATTGCTTCCTCTTTTCAACTTTTACAGTCCATTTTTAGCTCAAATTTAGAATTATGTCACAGAAATAAAAATTCTTGGAGAAATAATTGCTTTTCAAGCAGTTGTAATGAAATCAGGTGTTTTAAGGAAAACTGCATCCAGTGCCTGTATCAAAGTACAAGGAATGAAAGTAGATCATCTTATATACAACTAGAGGGAAAAACTTTATTTTAAATGAGAGAAATACAGAAATAGAGATAGAATGAAAGAAGAAGAAAGAAATATAGTGCTATCTCATTTGCAAACAAAGGGAACCCACACCAAAGGTCATTCTTCAATCACCTTGTTGTTCTTGGTGTTGTTGAAAGATGGAGAGTTAGGAATAAAATTTCCCAGAGAAATCTCAGATCACAGAATCATAGAATCACAGAATCATAAAATTGTAGAATGGTAGAATGGTCTGGTTGGAAGGGACATTAAAGATCATCCCATTCCACCCTCCTGCCACGGGCAGAAACAACCTCCACTATCCCAGGGTGCTCCAAGCCCTGTCCAACCTGGCCTTGGACACTTCCAGGACAGGGACATCCAGAGCTTCTTTGGGCAGCCTGCTCCTGTTCCTTCCAATCCTCTTTGCAAAGGACTTCTTTCTTTTGTCTGATCGCAATCTACCCTCTTTCAGTTTTTAATAGTTTCCCCTTCTCCTGTCACTACAAGCCTCTGTAAAAGTCTCTCTCATAACCCCCTTTTAGATACTGAGAGGTCACAATAAAGCTTCCTCAAAACCTTCTCTTCTTGATGCTGAGCAATTGTTAACCATCACAACTAACTTTGGTTTTGAACAGGAATAATGGAAACCTAAAGAGCAAAGGAAATTTAATTTAGTATTTTCAAGTGTTTCTTCAGCCTTTGGGAAAATTCAAATTTGTCACACACACAGATACCCTCCTCCTCACTTTTGTTTAAAGAAAGGTTAAGGTGGCAATATTTACTGTCTTTATTTCTGTATAAATGATTCATAATAATGTGTATACATGGCAAATTCAGATTATGTGGGAATGAAAACGCATGTTCTTTCTAAAGAACTGAGAAAATCGATTGTGTTTGGCATCAGCACTTGTAGACAGGAGTACAGTTAGAAAGAGGTGGGCGGCCTTGCGGTAACAGGAGGGGGAAAAATTAAATTCTAAGAAATAAGAGGGGGTTAGTTGTTGTATGGAAAAAGGGTTATTTTTAGACTTAAGGAGCACACTGTGCTAATATGAATGTTTAAGCCCTGAGCATTGCTTTGCTGCAAAAGGTCAAGTTCTCAAATCCCATTTTTTAGACTGACTTCTTATGTACATAAAAAGTTGTAATAATATAAGAAAGATAATATTAATTCAGGTGCAATAATTTAATTTGTTATGTAGGATTAAATTGAATTTTATTTGTTGTTTTAACTCCATTAATTTCATACTAATGCAGAGCATTGCATTAAGGTATGTGATGCGTGAACAAGTAGGACAAGAAATCTTTTCTTCACTGTTGATTCTTGACAGGTGACCCTAAAACAGATGTATCATTCCACACCACATTCCACTACCACTGATTTACCTGTTTTCAGACTGCCCTGTGCCAGCCACTAAAGGGCTGTGGGAATGTGGGGAAGGGGGAAGAAGAAGAAAACTCTCAGTACAACCCAGTTATAATGTTATCTTTCCTTTTTCAGGACAGATGGCTGGTTTCCTAAAGCACCTCTGCGGCAGACGGAGAGTTGTTGATTCCATTTAATCAATGAGCACTACCCTACCAAAGTGAAGGACAGTCACTACATCATATTTACAGTATTTTCATGGACACAGTGTGACAACCACTCCAGGCAGAGACAGAATCGTGGAATCATAGAATCATTAAAGTTGGAAAAGACCTTCAAGGCTATCTGGTCCAACTCTCAACTCAGCATCACCACCACATTCACCTCTGAACCACGTCCTCAAGTGCCATAACCACATGTTTGATAACACTTCCAGGGTTGGTGACTCTACCACCAGGACAGCCCATTCCAATGTTTTACAACCCTTTCCATGACGAAAATTTTCCTAACATCCAATCTAAACCTCCCCTGATGAAGCTCAAGGTCTTCTACTCTCGTCCTGTCATTTGTTGCATGGGAGAAAAGACTGACCTGTCGCTCACTACTGACTTCTTTCAGGGAGTTGTAGAACATGTTAAAGTTTCCCCTCAGACTCCTTTTCTCCAGGATAAGTACAGCTCCCTCGGCTGTTCCTCATAAGATATAGGGGAACAAAGGGCCCTCAGTTCTAGGAAAAAAATTTCAAAAATATCCCCACAAACAGATACAGTTCAGGGTAATGATCCTGTTTGATAAATATCCCTGCTGTATGGATGCCTGTAATCATTACCTCAGTCACAAGTATGGGTTTTTATTGTTCAGAGGGTAACGACAACACTTATATGTACCCAGCTGACTATTTTTTGCTTATACCAAACTTAACATAAAATATACACAGACTTTATGGACCTAATGCTAGGACCCAGGTTGCCCTGGCCAGTCTTTGAGATGGAGGTACACAGTGCAGGGAAGTAAAACTCTTTAACTGCAGCTCATGGAGCCACAGGTGATACCAGTATGAATTAGATGACAGCGTTACTCTCACCTCACTGAAGTCTCACCACAACACTGCAATATTTCTGTTTCATGTGTGGGGACACATGAACAATTTTTTTCCTATTAAGTGGTATTGAGAGAGATGTGGGTGATCAAGCTGACCAAGGAGAGTTGAGCTCCTCCACTCTAACTTAGGTCAGATTTGGTGTTGAGTTTAAGCAAGAGAGTCTTAGAGATATTTAATCCCATCGGAAAAGGGTAAAATTAACTGTGTTCATGAGATGCCCATTCCTGACTTTTAGATTGATAGAGAGCCTACCATTCACTTACACTGTATGCCTGATTTTTGGGTGTCAGATGAAAATTAAATCTTTCTGAAACAGAATAAAAATAAGCCCATAAAGTGATTTGGATAGGCAAAAAA
>VZRO01003285.1:814315-881527 GCA_013397915.1 Daphoenositta chrysoptera | reverse complement strand
AAAAAAAAAAGCAATTAGGAATTTTAAGGTGTCACATCAGTTGCTTCTCACAAAGGAAGACAGTGCCATTCAAAAGCACCCTTCAGTCTTTGTATGGAGTATTATGCACTAGGCTGATTATGCATCTACAAGAAAATTAGTTTAAAATAGAAGAGCAAAGCTGAAAGGGGGCATAAGTCTGGCAATAAGTACAGTGGTCTACAAATACATCTGGGAGGCGAATGCAAAAGAGAGAGAATATAAACCACAATGTTATCATGAGTAAGGATGATATAAAATGTCCATTCGCACATTTAGCCTGGAAATAGGGATATGATCATATGTTTTAGCAAGTGGCTGACCTATATAAAGCAGGATTCACCATCCAATTCCATGTGTCTGTGATACAGCCTGTGCAATCTCCTTAGCTATTCATGTCTCATTATACATGACACATCCTTCTTGATTCACATTAGCCACAGAATGCTGGTTTTTGCTGACTGCATCTTTCTCTTAAAAGACATTAAAAGGGGGTGAGGGGAGTGAGAAGAAAACCCTTAACTGTGAAAGTAGGAAAAGAGAAAAAGAAGCTTAGTGCAATGTGTGCATGCGTGTACTCATTTGCAGATGTCCCTAACACTAAACACAGTGTAAAACTTATAGCCAGAAATGGATTAGGATCTCTGTCTGGAACTGAAATTCATTTTTTTTATCTGCCTCACAGTTCTTAATGGATTTGAGATTTCTTAGCTTATAAATTATCTCAGAAAATTCAGTGAATGCTAAGACAAAATTGGAGTTGGTCGTGTGGCCTGGTAACAACCTTGTCCAAGAGCTGTGCCCTCAGACATGTGCTAGAAGTAATTTGCCTCTTGCTTAAACACAGAACAGGTAGATGCTGGGCAAGGTCTCAGAAAGGGTTCATTTGTTAGGCTCAATGGCTCCAGCTTGGGACAAGGTATTGAATTTCTGGGCCACAAAGACCGAGCACTTAGTCTTTGACCTAGTGACTAATCCAGTTACTCCTGGGAAGAACATCCCACCCAGAGGCACATCTTGAAAGGCAGAGTCCATGCTAATCAGTGCAACAGCATGACCTACATCCTACTGCAAAAATCCATGTGTGTGAAGTATCCCTGTGAGGCCTGGGGCACTCCAGAGGTTAAAATAAGAAACATATTTACTTAATAGTTAGCTAAAGCCTTACCAAAAGCTCTTATAATTATAAAAGCTCCCAACCTCTTTTCCATCCCCCTTTCTTCCTCCTTCCTCTGAAACTACAAAGAGAACACACCAAACTATCAGTTTAGGGCACAGAAAGGCATCCCCACTTTTTGGGGTGTGTCATGAGATGCCATGGTGACTCTAGGTCAGAAAGACAAGGCCAGAAAATATGAGGAAAAATAAATCAAAAGACCAAGTGAGAAGCCAATCAAATTTTATCAGCAGAGGAACAGCAGAGCAGAGGCTTTTGCAGATGTGACTCAGGTGAGATAATGATAACTTTCCAGAGCAGGATAGGGGTCCAAAGTGTAGTGGAGTGCACTCATGGATAGATTTTCAAGGGTTCCAGTTATGTGTGAATTAATATTAGGCTTCACTGCCTCCAAATTGGAGCACATCAAGAACTTTATTCTTTTACCATTGCTGAAAGACAGGAAGAGCAGTGTCATTGTCATAAAATTGAAGATGTGGAGAAATACACCAAAATTTGACACCAAAATGTGAAACCAAACCCATGGCCAAGATAGTAATCTTCCTTATTCTTTTCATTGACTTTGTTCCATTATAATCTCAAAATATAACCTAATCCTAAAATACAGAACCTGTGTGGTCACAAATTACACCTGTGTATTTTTTACATATCCATGTATATAAATAAACCATAAAAAATTTATGCAAATAATTACTGCATCAGAGCATGATCTTGGTGCCTGAAAGGGAATGGAGCTCTGTGGTTCAGCACTTTATTATTTCTTTTTTTTTCCTACAATGGACATCTTTCTTTCCTTTGTCCATCTGTGGAGGAGTTAATGGAGCTGATGCTGCCCAGGGAAGAGTTAGAAACATTCATGACACTGACCCTGAGAAATTAGAATCACAAGCAGAGAATATCAGCATGGGATTAAGACTGGGTAAATGGCAACTCCCTTTAAATCTGGTATTCATTATCAAGACAACATTTCAAGAAGGGAAGCAATAAGTAGAGGACTAAGATATCTACTAAAAAAGGGTAGAAAAAAAAAGAAAATATGTCTTAGATATTTTCAGTGCCTTACTGTGAAAAGCAAGCAAGCAAACAATAAAAATAAACAAGAAAATATCTAGAAATCTAAACCTTAAATTATTCTACTTTGCCATCCTGGTCTCCAACTCTTTGTACACCTCAATTTTTCCCTTATTCATGGAATTACTCATGCCTTTATCATTTTTGCTATAAAACCATCTTCTCCAGGGGACATGAAAATGATGGTCATTTAAAAAAAAAAATCAAGTTTTTAAGTGACGGTGCTGATTTTATTTTACAATTTGAGAAACTCACTTTTTTGTTTTCTTTTAATGTCAGAAGACAGTAGAGAAGTAGAGAAAAGTCATGGGTAAGAAAGAACGAGAAGCTGTGAATGCCCCATCCCTGGAAATATTCAAGGCCAGGTTGGACAGGGCTTTGAGCAACCTGGCCTAGTGAAAGCTGTCCCTGCCCATGGCAGGGTTTGGAACAAGATGGTCTTTAAGGCCCCTTCCAACCCAAACTATGATTCTATGAAAACATAAAAGGAGGAAAATAACAGGGGGGCAGATGGACGTTGCCTGGCAAAGCCTTCTTATACTGCAGTAGAAGCATTTACATGACAGGCAGGTTTTGAAATATTTATCTGGATCATGATCCGAAGTCAGGGTGTGTTGAAAAGCTCATTGGAATCAGCAGGAAGTTGTCCATTGATTTCAACTATTGATGAACCCTAAATCCAGCATGCTTGAAAACACGAACAGAGACAAATGTACCCACAAATATTTCCAGAGCTGTAGTCCATCCTAAAGCTCACACATGGAAACTTTGAGGGTATTTCACCCATGCTGGTTCCTTTTGCATGCTGGGGTATGAATGACAGCTAAACCTCTCCTCCCTCTTCCTGAGAACAAAGACATTCTCCTGCAATTCTAATACATCTTTTGTCATTTGACATTATTTCAGGTGACTTCTCTGCAATTCAATCATGTGAGATAGCCATGAAGATAAATGCTTTTGGGGACAGCAAAGAACAATACAGCAGTATTTTAATGTGTCCTGGGTTTCTCTCTTCTTCTTTTCTTTTTTTTTTTTTTAATTTTAATTCCCCCCTTTAAAGTTTACTTGACAACAGCATTTATTTCATGTTGCAGTTGTTACAGGTTAACACTACTGTTTTATCAGGGAACATTTATCTTCAGGAAGAAAGTTATCCTAATACAGGACATATCTTATCCAAGGGCAAATAGAAAGGGGAACATTTCCAGAGGGTAACGTTAATGTCCCTAATGCTATAAAAATAAATGAAATCTGATTAACACCACTATGAAGAAGAAAGTCATATCTTATATATAAAATATAGTTGCCTTGATTGGGAGCATTATTTTTGGCAGTTTAAGGCAGTGCATTAAAAGATGTGATGGCTTTAAAAACATGAAAAATATCTTAGTGCTTTGGCATTATAAATAGAGCTTGAAATCAGTGAAACTGGAGAGATTTTAAAGTTCGCTTTTCTCCAGAGAGAAGGAAGCAACACACTGCACATCTTTCCTTAGGTTTCTGACATGGAAAATTACACCTGCACTGTGGGGAAAGTAGGTTTGTATGGAAATGGGAACTTTGGGCAGATGATTGATGCTTTATTGTTGATTCAAGCATTTGGGTCCTCCAAATGCCAGTATATTTTGGAGCAGTCTCTGATACATCTCAAAGACATTTTTTTTGTTGTTTTTTTAAATTAATTTTAATTTAATCATGCAACTTCTGAGTGGAGTGCTAAGGACTGAGCAGCTGTGCATGTACCCTTCAGCCTCCTCATCTCTGCGGAGAGCAGAATGCCCAAAGGTGGACACTCAGACCTGCCAGACTCTCACTAAATCAGGACGAACTTCTAACCAGAGACAAAAATCTAAGATGTGAAGTCAGCCGGGGACAGGGGGTCTGTCAGGAGAATTGCCACCTTGGCAGCAGATCCCAAAGGCTGTTATCATTCTGCTGATTGAACAATGACAGGGCAAAGGAGGGTGAAAGTCACAGAAGATTGTGCTCAAGCACCCAATTTCTGGAGACTTCACAAAGGGGACTCCAAAGGAATACCAACTAGAAATGACCAACCAGAGTAACAACCAAAGTAATGACCAAAATGGCAAGCATTTTGATTTGCTGGTGAATCTCTCCCAATTTTATCCATAAGAATTAAATTTCAGAAAGGAAAAAAAAACCCCTATATATCGAAAATATTAAATAACAACCATCACCAAGAAAGAACAAAACCAATAATTCTTCAGAACACTGAGATCTGTTTTACAACAGACTGATGGGGAATAAGCAAGAGGAGATGAGATGTGTGCACACCTGCAGGGTGGTGATCTTACTGGCATCACAGAGGCATGGTGGAGTGTTGGAATGGAAGGATGCAGGTTCTTTAGGAGGGACAGGCAGGTGAGATGAGGAGCTGGTGTTGCCCTCTCTGTCAGTGACCAGCTGGAGCCTGTGGAGCTCCACCTGGGAAAGGTGAGGAGCCAACCAAGAGCTTATGGAAGGGGAGGGACATGGAAACCAGGTCATCAATAAAGTTTATGTACATCAGCAACTTCCAGGGCTATCTGAAAGAAATTTCATCAGGCACAAAACTGAAATCCTGGTGTCAGATCCAGATGCAGTTTTCAGATGCAGACAATCTAAAATATCTTTTTCTTGAAATAAGCTGGGAGTTCTCCACTTCTCAGCTGGTAGCATAAAAGTAATTTTGTCCTTCTTTTGCATCTTGCTGCTAGTTGATAATCATTAGTATGAGACATAGGAGGAATTAAACAGGAATCAATACAACATTCCTGTTGTATCCTATAATATCAATTTCAGGATACAACATTTTGAGGTAAGCTGGGTGGGATCCCAAAGTTCTCTACTAAGGGGATTTGCATTGTGATTGATTTAAATTTTTTGAATGATATAACACAAAAGAACCCTCTCCTTTTTCCTATGCTGAAGCAAATAAATTCATGGGCCATATTCTGCTCTGATTTTTATATTCCATAACCAGTCCTGTGGTTCCTGTGGTAGAATTAAATAGGATTAAATATTTTGCATTGGCTGTTCTGACACCAATGAAAAGAGGAGATGGTAATGGCTACAGGGATCTGGTCAACAAGTTAGTCACCTGCTTTGGATCCAGGTTGTAGGTGTTACAAAAAGGAAGCTTCCTTAAAAACCTCAGTTTCCTATGTGCTCAAGAGAAAGAAATGAGGTGCTTTGAAAACCTTCAGAGGCTTTCTACATTCAGAGGCAAGTCTCTTAAGGGCTTTAAGAACCTAAAACAGATCAATGAGATCTGACTTTGGAAAGCTTCATTTTGTCTCTTGCCACATCATACAGAAGAATATTGTAGTAAGTGCCCAAACTGTCAATATTCCTAAAATATGCAATGAGGAAGACTGTGTCCAACAGTGCATGAGCACCTGCAGACTGAAAATGGAAAGGTACATTTTCAAATCAGAATCACAAGTCCAGGAGATTCTGGTTTTCTGCAAAAGTGGTGAATATCTCTGAAATTCATGTCATCATTAAAACTAGAAAAGATGGATTTTCTCTTGAAAGTGTCACTTCAAGGAAAATTAAAATTTTCATGGAAATTGATGCCTCATGTTTATATGCCAGATCTTAGAAAAGGATGGAATTTAAAACAAAGGTTTTCCTTCTCCAGTTGCTTGGTGTACAGGAAACATTTGCAGTGACAGAAAATTCACCTTTAACTCCCTGCTCTGTGTATCCAGACCAGAATACAGATATTCTGAGTGTCCTATCCAGTAGGTCATTGGTTTTATATCAAAACAACTACTATGATCTTCCAGTGAAAATTCTGCATATTCTGGAAATCACTTTTTTTTTGTTGACACAAACCATCTGAGTCAATCTGAAACAAAGAAACCAGAAGAGTTTAGGGTCTGTTTCTGTTTCATTTGTTTTTTCCCCCTCTGTGTCTCTATATTGTAGTTCTAATGATAAAGTAATGCAATACTACCTTCATGAACACATCTTGAGTACAAAAAAAATATTTACATCAAAGACTTTATACCTTAAACAGGAATGATATCAATTTGTTTATAGAAATGGGAATAATTTTGGCAGTATTAGGTTTCTTTAAATGCCAGCCCTTTGCTTTAAGGAACCACAGTTTAACTGATGCTAATTGAGAAAGAGTTATTTCCCTGCGAAAAGAGGAAAAGCCACCTACTCTCTAAGGAAGATGTATTGCTTCATCTTTATTTATTGCATTCATATGCACTTTGGCACATCTTGGGGCTCCAGAATTAAGCTGAATTAAACTTGCAAGACTGTGGGGTCAACATTTAAATTCTTGGCTCCAGCTGAATTTTAACAGTGCTCTGAGCCAATGGCAGACACAGCCTTAATCTGAATAGGTTCTGACGTTCAAGGCTGCAGCTGCACTGGTTTGAAGCATAAACCCCAGGGAGGAGGCTCCCACTCCTGGAAAAAGGCTGGTGTCTCCCAGGTAAATCCACACAAGCATTCAGCTGCAGTGAGGAGAAGGAAAGGTATGAATGGAGACAAGGGGAAAGTTTCAAAAACTGAGATACTGAACACTTTTGAGGAAAGACTGGCTCTTGTTTCACATCCATCCCTGTTGTCACAAAGTACACAAGACAAACTGTTTTCAGAAAAGGGAGAGATCCAGGGCCATGTCATTTCCCACCACTAAATTTGTTTACATCATTAAGAATTATTATCTTCATATTTCCATTATTTCAAATTTCCAAGTTAGCAAAGCCTGTCAGATTTTTGCTATTAAGCTTGTCCATACTTCAACATTTACATTTGCATCGCTTTTTCTGGTACATTATTCATTAGCTTATTTATCTATCTTTTTAATTTTTATGCCCATCTGCTTAATTATCTTCTTAGAGAGATTATCAATGCCTTCCATTTTCTTTGATGTCAATTTGAAAAGGGACAATGTGCTTAAAGACAACCATGATTTCTGCCATTTTGATGACATGTCTTGTCCTTTGACCAGCCTGGCAATCATCTGACCCCCCTCCTGACCTTTGCATAATTACCTATCCAATTTCCTTATCACCATTCTCCCTTTCAGTTCCTAAAAGCAATATAGCTGTGGTCACTGTCAAAGTCACGGTGACCTTGTTAGGACTCCTTCTATAGCCCTAATGAGATAACCAATTAATCACTTATTCCTTTATCTCAATCTCAAGTAATTTCTAAAACTCCTGTTATGTCTTCTTTTTTGTTTTGACTAAATGTTAATTAACTTGACCAACTTTACCTCTTTTACATTCACCCATCATTCAAAACAATAAAATATATCTGAATAGTTTTGTTCCTACATTTCCTCCAAGTGTTCAGAAAGATCAGTTCTTTCCATATTAATTTTCCTCCTCTACTATGTACTCCTTAAATAAGCACAAAGTCTAAGGAAATTGTGTGGAAGCAAATTCTGTAAAGCTATTCCACAAATAATTCACAATAATAAATAATCAGGCTTTTTTTCTGGATTGAATATATACTAAAAATGTAAGCTTCAGCTTGCTTTTAAACTAAGGTTGGAGGATATTTTACCTGCCTTCCCTGCCAATTTCCTAAATCTTTCAGAAACTCCAGGAGAAACAGATGGACCACTCCTGGAGACCACTAGAGAAAACTACAACTGTCAAAAAAGTAAATTTGTTACAGATTTGTTCATTTGGCATCCCAAACCCCTTCCTCTGCTTTTTAAACTTGCAGAAGTATATTCCATACTTCTCAAAAGAATTTGCCTCCATAAAAGCACTGCCCCAATTTAAATGTATCGAAGACCAATGCAGAATAGAAGCAGGAAAGGTTCATAGAGTCATAGATTTATAAAATTATTTGGGTTGGAAAGGTTAAAGATAACAAAGTTCCAATCCCCTGCCATGGGCAGGGATGCCTCTCACTATCCCAGGTTGCTCCAAGCCCTGTCCATCCTGGCCTTGGACACTTCCAGGGATGGAGCAGCCACAGCTTCTCTGAGCACCCTGTGCCAGGGCCTCACCATCCTTAAAGTAAAGAATCTCTTCCTAATATCTAATCTAAAATCACCCTCTTTCATTTTGAAACCACTGCCCCTTTTCCTGTCACTATCTCTCCATATAAAAAGTCACTCTCCCTCCTTTTTTATAAGCTCTCTTAAAGTACTGGAAGGCCACACTGAGGCCTCCCCAAAGCCTTCTCTTCTTTATGCTCAACAACCCCAGCCCTCTAAGCCTGTCTTCCAGGCATAAATAATGGACTAAAACAAACAAACAAAATAAAAAACAGGTCTGTCAAGTCCATACAAGTGCAATGGAGTGGGTTAAGGACGTCTTCATGCCAAGACAATCCCAGCTGTTGCTGTGCAGCATCAGTCCAGGCATCTGTAGCCACAGCCATGTTTGGGCTGTTTTCAGCTCGAGTTGATAAGCTTTAAATGCACACATATAAAGTCAGCTCAGCTGTCCTTGGCCTGCATCTCCTCTCAGGTCTGATTCCAGGGGTTACTTGTGAGGAGCCAGCTCAGGTGTATGCAGCCACAGGATATGCATTCCTCGGGAGAAGCTGAATCCAGGCTGAGAGTACAGGATCCAGCATGTTGTTAGGGATATCAGGCAAGCTGGCTTTCAGAGAAAAGACACTCATGGAAAGGAATATCTTCCAGAAGATGTCAGGTGAGACAGGCATTCCACAGTCTTTTCATCTGAGTCCCAGACAAGTTATTACAATAAAAAAATTGAAGGGAAATCTTTTGATAGATATACATAAATTTTGAGGTCAGAAAGAACCATTCTGATTCTTCACTCTGATCTGTGAATAGCAGTGTTGTGGGCTCTTACTACACCCCATCAGACTCTTTGCCATCCCATAATATCTGCCTTGAAAGCAGAAAAGTCTCATCAGCAAAATTTCTCTGCAGCAAGTACTCTTAATTTTGCCATGAATCCCTCCAAAACTGCACATAAACAAAGTCAACAGATGTTAAATGTATGATCAATAGGCAAAGGCTGTAACTGAACAGCATTCATCTCTCCTTCAAAACTGACATATTCGTGGAGGGAAGCAGTGCCAAAACAAATACAAGCAAAGCAATAGCCTGGAAATACTTTAAACATATTATTTGAATTCTCAGAAGTATCATTTTTAACTTAAAGTAAACATTGGCATGCAAACCTAACAGTCTGCGTAATCCAGTCTTGAAGTGTAACTTTATTTGTTATGGGGATTTGCTCAAGGAAAGGGGGAGGGAGGGCGAGGTGGGAAAATAAAATAAAAACAGCCCTCCTTCCAAAAAAACCTCCTCTTCTCCTACTACAAAGAGGAACCGGTTGTTTCTGCAATGCTGCAGACATTTCACAAGGTCATGGAAGTGGTTGTCTCAAGCTGCTTTAGCAATTTGGGAGTGAGGAGGGATTGAATTGTCATGCACTTGGATGTTCCCTTGGCACACCGGGATGGGGAGTCTTTGTCGCTGCTTTAATGGGAGTCAGAGGCTGAGATGTGCCAGCCAGATTCCCACCCTCATGAGAGCAGGAGCTGGGATCTGTGGGATTACTCTTATGAGAGGGAGGAAGGGCCGTATCCCTCCTTTTTTGGGAGCCACTTGTGTCATGCCACGGCCCACCGGCTTCTCCTGAAATATAGCCGGCTTCTGGCAGTCTCCAAATAAAGTCTTCAATTAACAGGGAAACAAAAGCCTCTGAGGACTCTAGCCAGGATGTGCTATTAAATGGGAGATGTTGCAGGCACCTTTTCCAGCTGAGAGGGAAATGAGGAGAAACATACCAAAAATATTTTAACAAGAGACAACTGGCAGAACAACCCTCCCTTGCTGGGGACCGATTTTATGCACTAGGGGAAAAAACCAGAAACTTTTACACAACAATAGAGTTATTAAGGTATGAAAAGACCCCTAAGACGAAGGAGTCCAATCACTAACCCAAGACTGCCAAATCCACTGCTAAGCCACTGTGTCCCCAAGTGCCACATCTATCCATTTTTTAAATACCTCCAGAGATGGTGACTCAACTGTTTTCCTGGTCAAACTGTTCCAAGGCTTGACAACTCTTTCCATGAAGAATATTTTTCCTAATATTCAGTCTAAATCTCTCCTGACACAGCTTGAGGCTGTTTATGATTTTTTTCCTATCTGCATACTAGCCGATAATCTGAATTAACTAATAAAGTAGATGAGTTTTCTTGGCTTTATATGCATAAATTCTTCATCTCGATGGAGTTATCTGACTTTCAGGACTCAGTATTCCTTGACCAGACTTTGCTTGGAATGTATCATCTTCCCTGCAAAGCTAAAACTTTATTTTATTGTTAATTTAATGTTATGGCCTTTGGTATACTCTAGTACACCATTTAGACTTACTACCTGAAAAATAGAGGTTCACTTTATATATCGAAGATTGAAATGCTTAGTTGAAGCTTATATCTATATTTTTCTCTCTGGACAGAGAATTGGAGACAAAATATGAACAAATTCATTCTGTCCTGAGGTATTTTAGTAACATGATGGCAGCCACTGCTTGGGGACTGGCTGGGCATCTGTCAGCAGATGGTGACAACTGCAAAATGCATCACTTGTTTTCTATATTCTCTTATAATCATTGTTATTTCCACTTCCTTTTCTGTCCTGTTAAATTAAATCTCAACCCGTGAGTTTTACCCTTTTTCCAATTCTCTTCTCCATCCCACAGAGGGGGAGTGAGTGTTCAGCTCCCTGCTGGGTTAAACCACAACACTGCTCCGTACAGAAAATCGAGGAGAATTTGTCTCCGCTTAATATTAAATAATTAAATATTCATTGGAACAAAGAGACAAACTGGTTAAGTAGTTAATGCTTCTGTATAGGTCACATGCAAGATCATATTTTAAGTCTCTGCCTTAATGACTGTTTAATTATTTATAGAAAATGGAAGCACTTCAATGGGGAGTTCAGAGAAACACCTGCCTCCATACTGTCACTGTCACAGGAACTCATCCAGTTCCCTTCCTTTATGACTCTTTTCTGGACTGTGGAAATATGAGGCTGAGTTCTAGACCTCACAAGAAAAGGACTGAAGTTAGATTCTTTCCATTCTTGGTGAGTCCCAGAAGGCATCATACATGTGCAGATGGACATCTGCATTTTTGCCTCCAAATTTCAAAACAATTGTCCCAATGTAGAATAGAGAAGAGGGTGTAGGGGGAGAATCAAAACCAAAAACGAAAGTTATATCCAGTGTTTTCAAATCTTTCAGTTTTAACCTGAAATTCAGTTATAACCTGAGATTCTCAGGACTACGTTTGAACAGCTGCTTATTTTCATAATGTGAATACAGCCTCACAAACGACTGAGTTACCAGAAGCATTTGCTATGATTAAAAGAAATATTACAGAAAAATCTTTAAAGAAAAGGGAAAAAAATACTTTGTATCCCACCCCTTCTCCTCTTTCCCACTTTCTTAAAAAAAAAAAGAAAAAAAAGAAAAGAATGAAAAGAGAAGAAAACAAAAACTCAGCCTAGCTGAAAGCCAACTCACCTCAGGAAAATAATTTGGCATCAGCCTTTATCGACAGCTGCACTTCACTTCAGCACCTGTGTGTATCATTGCAAGTGATGAATGACTGGGGAGGCTGCTTTGTGTTAGAGAAACAGGTTGTGGCAAAGCTCGTATTTATATTTACAGGATAGGTTTGAGTTGGACCTGTCTTAGGAGACTCAGATCTCGGTGGTAAAGGTGGGATGTATTGGCTGTGTAGATGTTATTAAACTCAGGAATGCCTCCGGATTTTAAGGTCTGAGTAGATGCGTTGGCCAAGTCCCAGCTTGGTTCTAGGGTGAGACCATCTCCACCCTGTCCCAAAGTTCTGGTTTTATTGAACACAGCGATTTTGATAAACAGCCAAGCATGGGGGTCTATACAAGAAAGGGAAAAATATGGAAATTAATAACCTCACTGAATAGGACAAACTTCAGTAGAAATCAAAAGTAATCATGTTGTTTGATACAAATTTTAAAATAACTTCAGGGAGGATAAGGTGGGGAGTGGGAAAGGAACTGAGAGAAAAAGTGAAGTAAACCATCTTATTATTGTGTTTCAAAATGGTATTTTCACAAAAGGATTAACTTGCATCGGGGAAGAATCTCAAAAGGAGGATAAATAATAAACCAACCAAACATAAGGCATTGGACAAAACACTTGTCCACTAAAACTATAGAATTGTTTCACACACAAAAAGAAAAGAAATTCTTTTGGATTAATCCAAGCTGAAAATACTTTTTCTGGAGATTTTTGTTTTTCTCATTAAATTGAAAGCTCTTTGTATTTGTACTGCTTTAAGATATTTATTTCCAGAAGCTTACTTCAAATCCCATTGAGATCAGCAAAAGACTATCAGGTGACATTAGTTATTGTTCATTTGAAGTCCATGAGATTAAACCTTTTCTTCTTTTTTCTGTAACTTTGTGAAAGTTCTGTGTTGTCAAAGCAGAGAATCTTCTACATCTGGTTCTTCTTTTCTTTATTGCATTTTGGAGAGATTATAAATGTTAATAGTTTCAAATGACTTACAAAAAAGAAGACAAAACACACAAAAGCTTTCTTCTCTTCTCTCACTGGTACTTATTTTGGGGATATATTTGACTTAACATTATCATAATGCTGGAATTACGGATTCTTGGCTGGTGGAAATTGCAACAATCTAATTGATGGATCAACAACATTTAATACTCTTAAAAGTCTGCCTCACCATTTCTTCCAAGTCAGATTGCCATAGAACACAGACCAGGCTAAAACAGGGCTGAGTATTATTTACTTGTCAGATGTGCACTGATTCCAAGATACAGGAATGAGTTTGCTGTGCATCACTTCTGTTACCCAAGCTGTTTCCCCAGACACCAATATTTAGATACTGTAACATCTTTGGTGGAAATAATGTGTTCACTTACTAACGGGTGTTTATTTTCATTTTTCTACTTATTGGTGAGGGTTTTAGTTGGTAAATTTTGTTCATCAGTACAGGATAATACACCAATAATAATTACTTTTTTTCTCAATTTCTGACTACTATTAAAAACGATCATATATGCTATCAATTACTCATCAAAAAATTCCTAAAACCTGAAGTCCAGCAGGAAGTGCAATTTTTGATGTGCACTAAGCTGTCCCAAAGACATCTTGACCTTCCCTTATCCTCCAATTTACTCAGCTGAGTGGTTCAAATGTACAGCTGAGTTTGTCACAGTTAAAATCTTATGCATGTAAGGACATCTTTTTCTGCTGTTAGAATTTTTTCTCCATCTTTCTCTTTGTATGCATACACACACAAACATACACACACACATACAGGCATTTTAACTTGAAGGTTAACGAAGTTCTTTTAAATAAGAAACAAATTTCTTTTTCTGAACTGTAAACAAAAGCCCCCTGGAAAAAAATATATTTTAAGCTAATCAAAATTTTACTTTAACACACTATTTTACAATGTATTCTTACAGTATACATATTGACAAGAAATTAAAAATTAAAAACCAATTTAAAAAAACAGAAAAAATATTTTACTCAGGAATTATAAAATTCAATTGTTTATATTTACAGAAAGACACTTGTTTTAAAAATTAATTTCTGATTAACGTTGCTCTAGTCTATGAATCAATTTTCAGTTTAAAGAGCTTCTCATGATGGAGTTACTGTTATCAAATGTAGTTGAATCCCAAACCCTAAAATTTATCTTCCCAGATATTATAGTCTAAATATAATTTTTGTCATTGTAATTTAAGTTTATATTTGAAAATTAAAATAGAATATATTATTACTAATAATGACAACTATACTATTATTTTTACAAATAGTCTTTCATTTTGTCCATTTTTCAAGGTAATCCTTGTGTTACACAAATAATTCCTTAGGAGAACGAGATAAATTTGCCTAATTACTACAGGTGTGATATTCGCAAATGAAGTGATTGCTTTAAAACGAGTCTGATGCATGCTATTGGTGTCAAGGGAATTATCTATTTGCCTGGATCTAATTATGCTGAAGGGAATCTCAAACGCAATTAGCTGCTTCTCCCTCTTTTCGTACAACAAGAGAAAATTAGCTGCTTAATTAATAATGAAAGCTTTTTGATTTTACCAATGAAAACTAAAAGCGTGTGTTGGTGCTTTTAATAATTACTATATTTGAGGTTTGGTGTAAGTTTATTTTCTTGCAGAATGCTGCACTTGTTTTTATTAAAAGTCTACGTGCAATACTTGAATGGGAGATCATCTTCCCCAGCCATTGGCAATTTGGTCCAAGCTACTCATCAGACACAGCCTTTGGGATCCAAGGAAGACAGGCTGGAATTCACCGTGTCAGTGGCTTCTATGCTCTGCTCACAGGACACACATGGAATAGTACTTGAGTTAGTGGGGAATTAAACTGGTTCGAGAACAATTTGGATTCAATATTTTCAAAATTGGAACTTAAGTTTTAGGTAATTATGGTCGTTCTGCCTACTCAAACCTGAGGGACCGATGTGTTCCCCAGCACTTCAGTATCTGAGCATCTTCTGTCCACCAAACCACGGGTCAGCAGAGCTGTGATTTCTGCTTTATCACAGGTAAGCTCAGAAACTGGAATTCACATGACATAAACCATGTCAAACCTTCCCTGGAAAAGAGTGAAACCTGGTAAGATTGATTTGCACATGGAAGAGCAGCACAGGCATAGAAGGGACCACTCAACTCTTTTCCTGTGACTTTTTTGAAAGGGTCAACTACATGGCCATTCACGACAACTCCCTGAGAAACCAGACATGACAGTAGTAATGCTAATGTAACTTTGTCCAAAATAAACCCTATTTTTGACCACCAGTTTTACAGGATTTTCATCCTGTGGGTACTTCCTTGGGACTGTTGATTATTTTCCATAGCTCATCTTTGTCCATCACCTAAAGAGCTTTCTCTGTTTTTCTCTACATGTGCTTTCTTTGGGTCATTCTCTTTGAAATGTTCACATTTATGCATTATTAACTTACACTTTGCAATTATTAACCCTTCTTGTCTTATATCGGAAATTTTTTTTGTTTTCAAGCTGTGATGCCAAGTCATCCTGTCGCCTTTTAAATAAAAATCATGACATCTGTCTCCTGGAGCACCACCACTTTGCAATCTCACATAAGCAGAACTTTCACCGGGCTTGATGAGGAGGTAAAAGGCCTTAGTAGATGGTTGCAGGTTCTCAGCCATGATTATCAATATATTCTTTTGCCCCACCCCTTTTTTTTTTTTTTTTTTTTTTGTCTTAAACATGTCCAGCATTTACCCAATTCATACAGATTCAACATATTTGTCTCTGACTTAATTTATGTTTCTCTAGTGGCTGCGAGAATTAATTATTTAGAACAAGCACATACCACTACCTAATACGTTTACCAGATCTTTCAACGGAACAAATTCTATATAAAAGAAATAGAAGAATCAGGTGGAAAACCCAAAAATGTCTGGCATATATCATGTACATATTTCTCTGTTACAATTTTTCTCTTCTTCTTCATCTGCTTTATCCTCACTCCAATCCTTTTTGAATAAATTTTCAATGTTTCACTCTGTATTCCTCTCTCTCTTTCCTCTTATTTATTCCATTCTTAATAATCTAGTTATGTTCAACTTTAAGTGTATACACGGTCTTGTATGGGTTCATCAGCTTTTGAAGAAGACAAAACAAAATCCTTTACTATTATTACAATACTTATTTTACTTCTCCTTTTGAGGATGTTTACTAAGTCACGTAAATCATTGATCTATTATTGTTTTGTTTTAAAAGCACATCTTCTATTGAGGCTTTTTTTTATCCATGAGGCAAACTGCAAATAGGTACAACTCAAGATGGTAAAAACAGTCAATGTTCTTTGGGACACTGTAGCTGGTTACAGAAAACTTTTTAAAAATCCTCCATACCCTGGAGGTAGAATTTGTCAAGATGCTCACGTAATTGAAATTTTCTATGGCTGTTAAGAACCAAGAGAATAGCAGTTCTTCCCTCCAAATGAAATCACACTGCCAGATTTGTATGACATTTCATGATCCAAGCTTAATTTGTTATACATTGTTCCCAGAAGGTGAGATGAGATTACATGGAGCCATACATTAGTTAGAAGATTTATTTTACACTTACCCACTCAAAGTTCCTTTCTAGTTATTCAAGCAGAATAGAGCGATCTTGATTAGTTAATCTCTCTACATCAGCGTTTTTTCCACAGAGCACTTCACAGAAATGTTTTAAAATTTCACAATTAAAAAAGCAATTAAAAAGGATTATCAAAATCAAAGTTGATCTTTAATTACTGCCTATATCTAGATCTTTATTCCATGATATACCAGATAAAAAACTCTTAAAAATTCTTTGTTAATAGCTTTTTATTACTGAGAACATAGGAAATTTCAGTCTTTTGAGGCATGTCCCTTTTTAGATCAACTTCATTTTCAGGTTGTCATCTAAAACTTTATTTCCATCAATCTTGTCTTGCTCTAGCTGAGTAAGCCATTCCTTTATCTTCTGCCCACCATGAGAATTGGCCACTTTGCAATGACTTGGGTAGTGTGGTCAAAGTACTCTTCTAATTTCTCCAGTGAAAAATTTCTTTTTATCTTCATCTTACTGAGCAAATCTCTGCTGGCATCTGTTCAGTCAGGTCTGCCTCTGCAAATGCCTGCAATCAATTTTTGGACATTTGGACTTCTGGAAATATTCAGGGAAATATTCAACTGCTCTTTTTCTTCAGACCGGTGCTGGCATAACTGTTTGCTAAAAGTGTTTGCAGTTTTACAGTTCTTGCTGAAAAATAGCTGTTGTTGAGCAGAAGAAAAGGCAGAATAACAAAGGTTCTCTAAGGATGATTTCAGCTTTACTAGCTGCAGCATTTGAGTGAACAGAAGGGCAGGGAACTAAAAATGCTGGTACTCAGGACTGCTCTGTGTTTGAACATATTTACATTTAAGAATATTCTGAATAATTAAGGAAGAATTTCGTGGAAGACTTAAAAAAAATTAAAAACAAGAACATATATAAAGATAGAGATATCACGGGATTGAAAATCTCACCATAGTGAAATTCCTGCATGGTTTGATTGACATTTCTTTTTGTTGCCAATCTCAGATTGCCAGTGAATTTTGGCTTTTCAAAGAGGACCCCATTTCACATACCTATTAGGTGAAAAATAATGAGGGTGAGGCTCAGTTCACCAAATTTCAGCAACATGAAAACTGCATCTTGTCCTATCTGGTCACCTAAGGCTTGACTCACACACCCTGCAGTGCTGAGGATCATCTGAGGTGTACTTGGAATCCAGTACATATTTGATCTCCAATTGCCTCTCCAAAGGGAATCCCTTTCAGCCTCATGTGAAAACCTCACATTTATGGGGGGCTTTCAAATTTTACTGGATACTTCAAGCAACCTGAAAGGAGACTATTTTTCCAAAGTGTGGCATTAAGGATGTGAATTTATGAGTCATTTTATCTAATTCAACTCTCTTAATCTACATTTCAAAGCCCCCAAATTTTAGACTTCTATGTATAGGTGTCTGGATGTGACATGAGGGTCTGAGGTCAGCAAAGAGTTAGATAAATGCCAGGGAAAACAACAGAATGAGGTCAGCATATGATAATAAGGAATTTTTTTTTTTTTTTTAATAATAAAAGTTTTCTGAAGTTCTTCAGAGTGGAAAAGACAAAGAGAGCAATCATTCTCAAATCCCCTCCTCCCATGTTGAGACCCCAGAGAACCCCCTGAATCATTACATTATACTACATCCTAATATGTAGAAGATCAAAATCTCAACTTTTGCCCTTCTGCCCTCAGAGTTTGTGGGACCCTGAACCCAACTTGTTTGGACTAGTGCAAATTGATATATCCAAATCAATAAATCCCTTGTTGGCCTCTTTAACTCCATCTGAACTCCTTCAGGTCCCAGCCACACTGAGCCCCTACAAAGACAGTACAAGCACAAGGCAAGCAAATCTCAGGGTCAGGTGAGGCTTTTCTGAAGTGACAGCTGAGTGAGGACCTTGTCAAAGAACTTTAACAAAGTCACCCTCCTCTCCAGCACAAGCATTAGGCCATCAGACAGTGTTTTCAGACTCTCTCTCACATGGGAATTTTATGCTGCAGTAAGACACGAAATCCCAATGTTCTCAAAATCTTCCCTTTTTAATATCTGGATTCTTTCCTAATTATTTTCAGATAAATTCCCAGCTAATACATAAGGATGAAATTTGGCGTATGACCTATAACCCTAAGCATGTTGTAATTCTGTTACCAATCTCCTGATTTCATGGGGGGCTTAACAAGCACCATATGTGTCGTGCTGTGTTCCTGTGCATTAATGTGGCCCAAAGATCCAGGGAATCTCTGGAGCTATCCTGCCTTGCCACACCGTCAGCAGCCAGACAATGGCACCACCAAGGCCTGATGGAATGGTTTTTTCCATGTCTGTGTCCTCAAGGCTGGAAAGGACTCTCAGGCACCCCACAGTGTGACTGTGCTAACCAGTGTGGGGTTTGGTTTGTTTGCTTCTGGTTGGTGCCTCTCCTCAGGTGATGCACGAGGTGAATGCCATTTCCCCAACGCTTGTGATCACTGTGCTCATGCTGTTCAACTCTGACACAACTAACCGAGGGTGCGAGAGCAACAAAATTCCCCGAATTTTGTGTTAAAATGTGTTAAAATTTGTGTCAAAATGTTTTGCTCTGGAGGGGCAGTCCTGGGGGTACTTTGGAGGCAAACACTGGCTCTGGCCTGAGCGAGGAATTGTCAATAGTACTAATGAAGTGGTCAGTATAAAATATATCAAACCAAAGGGTAGAACACATTTGGTGTCTTAGCAGCCAAGTCAGAAAAGAGACCAGCACTCAGAGATGAGCTGTCTACTGATCCAGGTGCATCCCTGGACACACATGCTTGACCCCAAGAACAGAGACATCCATGAGAGTATTTCTACCATTTTCACTGGGGTTTTTTGGATTGCATCTGATGGGTATGGCACATTTCTTGCTGCTGGAAGAAGGTTTGGTTTCATGTGGTAGAAATGGCTGTTAAATCACAGGCTGTTCCCCCACTGAATCATAACACAGAGTCATAGAATGGCTTTGGTTGGAAGAGACTTAAGAGATTATCTAGTTCCAACCCCCTGCCATGGGCAGCAATGCCACGCACTAGATCAGGATGAAGAAAGTGTCCCAAATAAGCTCAGCCTTATCCTGGACCTGTTCCCTCCTTCAGGAAGGACCCATTTTCTGTGCTTGCTTCAAAGAAGAACCTGTTGTCCCTTTCCTCCTTCTCTGTCTGCCATATGTTCTCCTCCTCCTAATCTCCTGTCCCTGACACCAACCCATAAAACCTTCCCACACTAATTACACCATTAATCCTTTCTTAAACCTATATATGCAATGTCTCCTATAAACCACCATGGATCTTGTGTATTGTCTGAAAATGAGCTCCAAATATAAAGGTTTTCAGGCCTGTGAGGGAGAAAACCCATTACATGTGATAGCTCTCTGCAAATGTGGGCAATTACAGATAGAAAAATCCTCCTTACCACTGCTGAAACTCTCTGTGATCAGCTGCATTCACAGTTGCAACCTATAGACTGTAGGACTGAAAAGGCTTCACTAATGATTGCTACATTGGACCAAATGATATCCTTGACAATAACATAATCCCGAGAACCCTCGCTCGCTTCCAGTCGTCACCATCGGGGCCACAGGCTGGCACAGATGAGCCAACACACTCCTCCAGACCTGCACTTATGTTTCAGTAATAAAAGCCCAAATGCAGAACGTTTTTTTTCTCCCTCTCCTCCCTCCCAAATGCTACTGATCGTCCTATTACCATGGCAACCAACTCCTGCTGGCATGATCAAGAAAAAACCTGATTTGGGATTTTAATTAATTGCTTGGAAATGGAAATGTAACAGTGACTGGCAGTTCAACTAAGCACGTTTGCAAAGTGAATAAAAATAGAGTTTCTGAAATACTTGAAATTGTTTCACTGGATATAACCCACATTTTTTACAAGACACCTTAATTTATTCTGCTTCATAAAATAAATCTGCCAAATGTACTAAGCCATTTTGTCAACACAAATCATTTTGGCAAATACTTTAATCCTTCTTCTTAACAAAATGTATTGTATTAAGAAAAAAAAAAAATCTAACCCATCAGTATAAACCCATAGGTTTGATCTGAATGGATGCCTTTTTCACCAGTAGGTCATATTTATAAAAGTCTTTCATCTTGCCTTCGCAAAAGAGGATGTTCTTCTTCCGATGCACGTGATCACTCATTAACACTGACGGCAGCTACAACCCCATATTCAGCAGAGAATGGAACAGGAATGGCTCTCAGCTGGTTTTTATGACCTCCAGTCTCCCTGTTTTCAAGAAGAATAGAGTGGTCATTGTCTGGGTATGCCCTCTCCTGAGTGCTGCCAGTGCTGCTGAGGTGGTGTCATAGGTCCTGCACTGCTCAGCCAAGAAAAAGCACATTTCTCTCCAGATTTTTAGGAACAAGAGGATTAGAAAGATGTTCCTGTTGTCTCTATGCAGGTCTGGTTACCCATAGTTTCCAACATCGTGCTAATTTTTACAGGCCTAGTAGCTTCACGCTATTCATTACATACATACATATGTACGTATGTAAATAGATATATATAAAACTTCTTTCTTTAAGAAATTAGAAGAGGTTTCTTTAAGAAATTAAGAAATTAGAAGAAATTAGAAATTAAATTAGAATCAGAAGCCCCACATGACACCCAAAACTGGAAGTTAACTTTATCAACTGCATAAAGTTCTCCGGTTATCTCTCCTGAAAGAAAGTTGTAGTGAGGTGTGGGTCGGTCACTACTTCCAGGTAGCAAGTGATAGGACAAGAGGAAATGGCCTCAAGGTATGCCAAGAGAGGTTTCGATTGGATGTTACAAAAAATTTCTTCACTGAAATGGTGGACCAGGATGCCCAGGGAAGTGGTAGGATCACCATCCCTAGAAGTTTTCAAGACATGTAGATGTGGTACTTAGAGACATGGTTTAGTGGTGGATCTGGCAGCACTGGCTTCATGGCTGGACTCAAGAGGGGTTTTTTCCAACCTTGGTTCCTTCCTTCTTACACAGTTCTTTGATTCTCCACCTTGAGATGTTGGCCTGATGGGAAAGCTGAAACATGGTTAGCACAAACATGGTGGTATTGTGAATGTGGCATGGACACCTCTTAGTGACAGCATGAAAATGCAGTGCCACATGGAGACAAAAAATTCCATATTACTGCTAAAGGACTTCCTTATTCACAAGCAAGAGTCGAGGAACCAGGGTGGAATCAGGAACCTTCACTAGCAGCTCTCTTACCTTCCTCCTCTGAGATTTTAGCTTTCCACTTACTTTTTTTCTTTACAGGCCTATGACATCCCTGACAATCAAAGCTAAGTGTGAACAATTCTACATTAACTCACTTATTTTCACATATTTACTGATTTTCCTCCAAGCAGATCCTGACAGTCACCCAGATGTAAAATACCCTGCAGCTCCCACTGACAGAGTATTAATTCACATCACAGGATCACATGGTTGACCCAGAAGTTACTAAACTTCCTTACTCAGTGACTTAATTGCATTTGAGATGTGACTGGTTCTTGCTAGTTTTCACACATTCACAATGTTGCTCTTTAGAGAACATTATTCACTCAGCCCCCCAACTCTACTACTCACAGTAGACAACCTCAGTGAGCAGAGCTGTACTGGATGATCTGAGTTGGGTTTAATCAACTATTTTGAAAGATTACACAGGGTTGGAAGAGGCTCTGGAGAGGTCGTTTTATTTTCACTCTTGAGCCGTATTTACTCACCATTCCCCGCTGCTTTTCGTTTCTCCTGTAACATCTTTAAAATACAGGTAATGATTTCCATTACTGGAACATCTTTTAGACACTAAATATCATTAAGCTGGTAGAAATTTTTTTTTGTGAGACAAAATGAAAACACAAGAAATCTGGTGATTATCTATCTCTCACTCTCTCTATCATCTGTTGGTATTTCTAAGGCAACTATCTTTGTGTTATCTAAGCACTGTAATATAATACAATCACTTGCAAGTTGTATCTAAGTGCAGTGGGTTTTACTTATTAATAACGTAGCACTTATCTTCAAAGTGCTTCACAAACTAATTAATTCTCCCGGCACCTTCTCACTGTCAGGCAGGTGAGACAACTATTATTCCCAATAAACATATCATTCTGATTATTACTTGAGGAAATAAGGTTAAGATACTCATCCTATCTCCCAGAATAGACAGTGAGTGTTAGAAAGAGCACCTGAGCTCATTTATAAGGGAACAGGGTTTTTGACCTAATTTGAGATCACCTCGAAGTCCCTCATGCCTGGGCAACATCACTGGTAACAAAATAATTTTGTGCTTTATTAAAAATTAACATGGCAAAGCACACTGGGATTCTTTGTCTGAGACTGACTATTTTTTGTTTGTTTGTTTGTTTTTAAAAAGGGCCCTGACCAACCAGCTCCATTTTTCTGCGTGAGTCATCCACATGAATTGGGTTTTTGAAATTACTTACACTGACTCTGTTGCTTCAGTTTTATGTGCTCCATCATCCTGGCATTATTCCTCAACCTGCACTCAAGTTTCTGCATCTTCCAGGTAAGGAAAACACATGGGAAAGATATTTAACAATCATGGAAAAGAAAGAAATGACAATAATAGGGCCTATTTGATAAATCGTTCTGAATCCTTGATAGTTCAGAAGAATTTCTGCCTCACCAGACCGTTTACAACTCTATCACTCTGGTTTATCTGAAGGTATGGTATCTCATGCTGTGTGAATGCACATTTAAGAACTAGTTTCACTCCCCACAGCTTCAATGGCTAACTTGGAATTAGGATCATGCCACGGGGTATTGCATAACTATTGGCAATAGCTGATGACACTCATCAGAGGAGGTAGTTCCAGGAGGTAAACAAATGTAAAGACATAACAGTTGCCCAAGTGAAGGAGGTCTTATATTAATTAGCTCCATACAACCCGGTACCCTTATCAACCTGTAGGGTGGCCTAAAAGCTACTTAAGCTCCCAGTCGTTGTGCAATGATGGCACAGTGGGCAGAAATCCACCAGCTGCCTCCTTGCAGGAGAGTGCCTTCCTCGGGGTCCCTGCCAACACAAACGTTATGCAGCAGGATTTAAATGTGTTTTAATTATTTGCTGAAGGTCAGCTTGACAGTGTAGCCAATAAGCATATACCTACACATACAGACACACATAACTTTATTCCTATAGAATTAAAAACATGAGAAATTGGATATTGGCACACCTGTGTTCTATAAGGATGAAGAGGGAACATCAAAAGGCTGGTTTGAGTTTCAGGAAAACACTCCAAGCCTTTGAGGTAAAATTCATCTGCCCTAACTTGGACGTCTTAAAACTAAACAACTAAGTCTGAGCTCGTCACTCCAAGCTCCCTTTGTGGGGAGAAATGGGCATCTCCAGAGTGTAATTCATCTGTCCCATCATAGGTGCCTGAGACAGACTGGATGAACCACCTCTTGGAGGTGCCCACGTGTCTCTGCTGACTCTGAGGAGAGCCTAGCTCAGATTTAGACATTTAACTTTTTGATACATAACATTGGGTGAGAGGAACTCCACTCTTATATCCTCCTCTCAGGCTTGGTTCCAGCCCCTTCACAGCCAATTGGTGTTGACATGGAAAATATAGAACAGGGTCAGTGAGTACCTGGAGTTTTTCTGCTTGCTTTTCCCTCTAGCAGGACAGAGTTCCAGAAATAAAGTGGCACAAGAATAGGAAGGAAAAGAACAACTCCTTCCTCCCAAAAATTAGGCACAGTTTGTGACATTCTGTAACTTAATGAATGAGGGACTCGCTGGCAGGACCTTCTCCATTTGATATTCCCTCACTGAAGCTCAGTTCACAGACCTCTGTTTTAGCAGGTGAGTAATGTCTTTGACTCCAGGAAGATCACAGGGCCAGTGAAAGTTGAGCACACACATAAATTTTTTCAGGATCAGGCACATATAAATTAATTAGAATTACGTATTTAAATAGCTTTGTGGATCTTGGCCTTTGTTCATAACCTTCATCATTTGAGGCCTGAGTCTGCAACCTTCACAGAATACGGTACCAGACATTCATTTTCTGTTTGGAAGAGTGATGTTGAGGAGGAAGGGGAGAAGGAAGCAAGACACATTTTCAGTTTTGACTGGACAGCGTGACCATGATTTTAGTGGCAAGATTTTTAGATTGTTTCTGAGATACTTCTATTTTTGTAAAAGTGCTGGAAACCTTATTTCAGGGGGGAAAAAATTACAAAGTGTTTGCCAGAGGAGGTCTGAGCTTTGACAGGAGGTGAGGGTACTCTTTGCATTTCTATGCATTTATTTGCATAAATACACAGAAACTGGGGGGAACACATGGCAACTTTCAGCCTATTTCTAGTCAAGCTGCTAAGTCACTCATGAATTTGCTTTAACTGTAATAAATTTTAACTGTATAGAATTAACTTTGCATAGATTTTTCCTGTAAAGGCTATTTCTGTTCTGTTTGCACAGCACTTAGAACAAAAAAATAATAAAAGCATGAACATAGGCACACAAAAAAAATCTATTTTCCGTGCCCAAATCTATGGAAAGTAGAGAAACCACAATAATTCACCAACTTTCATCTCACGGAAAACCCTTTTCTCCACATTTCAGAAGAGTTTGGTCTTGCAAAGAGTCCCTCTCTACCACCTTCCTACGTCTCAGTTTAAAATGAGAACCTCAAGGCCAGTGGAAAGCAGTAACATAAAAGCACCCAATTCTTGTTAACGCAGCCTGGAGTAGTGGGTGGGCCGTCTCTCAGGTGAGAAAAGGCAAGCTGCAAAGCAAATACCTGAGGTGACTTCTCCTTGTTTGAGTCTGCTACCCTTAGGGCTGTGTTCTTTTGGCTGGGGATATCTGTTGATCTTACCTCTTAACAGTAATTATGCCAGACAGCTTTTTGGCTTTCAGTTCTGCTCCATAGGTAACATAAATCATACAAATTATTACCACAATGCTAAACTATAATTACCCACAGACCCTGACATGCTAAAAGGTGTATTAATTTGATAATATAATAAATACGTTACTGCATAAAACTATAATTATTATTTCAAAATTGACACTTATACCAGCTTGATTTTTTTTTCCCAGCAGGCAACTCAATTGTACATTGACCAATACCAGAAATGTTATTTGAATTCAGTGAGACACATTGAAATGTAATTTGGCAACATGTGGGAGGCCTCTCTTAAAGGAAAATGTCACTAGAGTTAGTTTGGGTTTTGGAAGCTATAATTCCATAAAGCAATAAGTTACTCTTTAGTTCAAGAGGAAAAACATATCTGACAAATAGCCCAGGAAATGAGAATAATATCAACATATCTATCAAATAGCCCAGGAAATGGGAACAATATCAACAAAATACCTAAAATGTTACCAATGGGGAAAATAATTCACAGAATAACATAAATAAACATCCTTATTTATGTTGCTTCAAATGTTGTTGGGGGGGGGGGAAAGTGACTGACACTATAGGAGAAAATTCTACTTTTTTTTGCATGGAAAAACTGACAAACATATCTGTGGGAAAGACCGAGGTCCCAATTCTGCAACTGTTTGGGTGTGGACAACCCCTGGCAAAGCTCCCAGGTTTGTTTTATTCAGTGACTGCCTAATGTAAAATACATAAACAAGCCTGGGAACAGAGGTCATAATCCAGACCTGCTCCTTCTCAGCTCAGCAGCCCAACTGCTCTAACCCCAACTCAGGATCCTATTTCCCATTTTCTTTAAATTTTATGTCTTCCACGTGGTCAATAGAAACTTGTAGGAAGGGAGTCTTATATGCTCAAATCTTCTTAAACTCAGTATAAATATGAGCTTGTTTCTTGCTCCTGACTGACCCCTTTAGCTGGTGAGTGTGCAGGAATCAGTCATACACACCTCTGCTGGGCTATGTGGAATTGATATTTACACACTGAGTGGTCTTTATGACAGTTTCTCTTTGAGTTTCTTACTGTTATTAAGATCTTAAAACATGTAGCTAAAGGAAATTTTCAAAAGTATTTGTTCCCAAGTTTTCTTTAACAACCTGAATACCGGTGATTTTTCAAGTTCTTCTGTCATTTTTTATCCCCATTTATACTCTGGTTTGCAAAAGCAGGGGGGGAAAAAGTATCAAAGGAGAAGGGAATATCAAGTTTATTTCAAGTTTTCATTTCTGGGTGGTATTGCTATCATTTAACTTCACGTATTTACACTTACACCAGTTGCCATAGGCATACTCTGTATTCAAAGGACAGCTATAGGCATCTTTGGAAGAGCTAAATCAGATCTTCCTTCTGCAGGTGTTTCCACTACAAAAAAATGAGACTGTGATGATTAACTCAGTAAGCCTCATCCAAAGTGTCTAGGTTTTTTTTCCATTACCAAAGTAGAAATAAAGGTAGGGGAAGAATTGCTCAGAAGGAAGAAGTGAAAAACAGAGGAGAAATTAAGAAGAAAAATATTAGAATATTAATATAAAAAAAGTACCTGAAAAAAAATAGTTTATTTTCTTTGATAAAAAATATGTAAATGCATTTGTTGAAAAACCTTAAAATGTCCCCATTAACATTTTTTTTAGAATCCTTGAAAAAAAAATCAATAATAAAAATGTATAGGGAGAAGGTTAGTTTGGTATCAAAAACATTTGCCACTGAAGCAGAAAACCTCATTTCAATACCCTTGACTTCTGTCAAGAAGGGATTTATCCTCTACCTACCAGCAAGATAAGTATATTTCCAAATGTGGGGGATGCTGGGAAGATACATATTGTGAAGGATCTTCATTATCATTCTTGAGACCATACAAAGGAGTGAAAAGGCCCTGATTCTCTTTATGTAAATATCTGTTCAACTTCTGTGTAAATAGTCTTAACAAGGTGGGTTCCTGGGTTGCACACAAGGGTCAGTGAAAATGAATGTTGTGCAGCTTTATCATTACCTGTGGTTGTTGCTCCTCCACTGATCAGATTGAGTGATGCAAACAGGTCACTGAAACTGCCTTGCAGACACTCTTCACCTGACCTAGGGCATGTATTATATAGGGCTCTATTGGCATGGCTCTCTTCAAATGCCAGTTTGGAATGTATTAATAGCTTTGGCAGAGCTTCTGGTGACTTTCATCCAGTTGGAACAAAAGGTGAACTGTGTGAGGAGAGCAGGAACAGAAGATTTCCACAGTATCATCAGCATTTTCAGTGAAACATGAGCTGAAAAATCACCATGCTGATGCTGAGATCTGAGTAGAATTATTGGCCAAAACTGAAGAAACACTAGGGCAAAAGAAAAAAAAAAAAAAAAAAAAAAGAAAATAGCCATAAAAGTATATGGTAGTTTGGTACAGAAGATGTGAAACAGGATGTTGGAATATGTTGCCTAGCTTGGAAAAAATATTAGGACCTAAACCTGGAGGTATAAAGACTATCTTTGTTAAATTCTTAGAGAACAGCTACTGCACGCTGGAGCCTGGAGAATCCTGGAGTCATAGAATTGATTAGGTTGAAAAAGCTCTCTAAGAGTCCAATTATTAACCCTTTGTTACCTTCACCAGTGTGGAGCATTGCCCAGCCCACAATGTCCCCAAGTGTCACATCTACACCTCTTAAATACCTCTGGGGATGGGGACTCAACAGCTTCCCTGTGCACCCTGTTCCAATGCCTGACAACCCTTTTGGTGAAGAAATTATTCCTATTGTCTGATCTAAACCTCCCCTAGCACTGCTTGGTGCCATTTCATTTTGTATTACAGCTCGTTTTTTTGGGTGAAAAGCCCTACCCCGGTGTGTCTACAACTTCCTGTCAAGTAGCTGCAGAGAGCAAGAAAGTTCCCCCTGAACCTCCTTTCCTCCAGGCTAAACAAGGTGAATTCTAATAATTTTCCAAATTGCAGGGTACATGAATGTGGCTTTTTGACTGAATTTTTTAGTCCTTCTGCACACAGATATTCTTGGTCTCAGCAAATTGCTTGTTTGAATGCACATGCTCTCAGTAAATATGATGTTACAAAAAGCCTTAACCTATTTACCTGTCTTAGGTTTTTCCTATGTAAGTGATTATTGCAATCATTTTGATGAATCATGCTGTTTGATAGAAAGAACAGCTTACATACTCAACTGGAATTTCCTTTTCCTCTTAGAGTACTTTGGGGAAGGAGGAAAGAAAATAAAAAAGGTAGTTGTGATTACTTAAATCTATCTTTTTAGTAATGTGGTAGACAGTCAGCAATGATGATGTGATTCATTACTTGCCTATAATGTTAATTATACATTATTAGCTGTTTCACTGTATGATAGCTGGCAATTGGTGATATGATTCATAAAGTGCTATTGTTAAGCCAATCTGAAAATCTGTTTGATTTAGGTTAAAAGAAAGGACGATAGGTCATAAGAAGTTGAAAAAAAAAAGAGAGAGAGAGAGAATAAAGAAAAGACACCGACATAATTTGCGGTTCTATTTTTATATGAACAACAAGGTTTACAGTGAAGAGCTGTTGGATACAGTTTCGGTGAGCAAGGATTTTGCAGAGAGATTAGATCAGTTACAAATTGCTAAATCTGATGACTTAGATAAAAATTTAACCAGAGGCTTTGAAAGAGGTAGAACATGTTTCTGTGGAGAAGTGATTGCCCCGTACTTCCGAGATAGAGCTAATCAGAGAAGGCCGCACTGGCTGCATCCTCCGTAAAAACTGAGCAGGGAAGAAATCATTCATTTGAGAACGGAGATCATTTCCAGGTGTAACAGACTGAAAACTGCATTTCACTCTCCAAATGCACCCAGTATTTTGGGAACCCCCAGAAGGCAGTCCTGCAACAGCACTATAATGTGTTCCCTTCCAAAGTACCTCTATCAGATCTGTTCCCAGCTGAATAAACTGAATAAAACAATTGTGCCCTCCTCCACAGCCTTTACAGGATTCCAAAACCATTTCCCATTTCCACAGAAAAACCACCAACTTTAACCAACCACTTAAAAAACCCAAAGAAAACAGAGATTGCCCAGAGATAGCAAATACTCCCAAGGTTAAACCTTCATTCCAGACTGGTTCATATCTGCACTTTATCTGAGCTAGGAAGGGGAATTGAAGCTTCATCCTTCTTGCTCCAGCAGGCAGCAACTCGGGCAGAGTCAACCTCATCCTTTCTCTCCTGTAAGTCAAAAGTGAGTTATAAGATCTGAGCCTCTGCTTCCCAGTAAGGGCAGTGTCCACAAAGGCCCATCTCACAAGCAGATTTCAGTTCCTAGCAGTAAATACTACCTGGTTAGAAACAACTTGTTGAAAAAGTAATAAATCCACTAAAAAAAAAAAAAAAAATCGAAGTTGTAAAATAATTCAAATAAATATTTTTTCTTCTTTAATTTTAATATCCCTGTAAGTCTTAGGGTAAAGAGTGAAGATGAAAGTTATATCCCATTGTTCTCAAAGGGATTTATGTCCTCTCTTATCCCAGATAACCCTCCAAAGGAGTAAGATAAATCACACTGACCACAGAGTTCTCTCATCCATTTCCTCATATACCCAGCTCTTCTGTGCAGCAACAACCCTTATCCCAATCTGTTCAGAGAAGGCAAGAGAAGTGCTGTGTTTCCAGAACTTCAATTGCATTAAAATACATGACCTAGAAATGCTTCATGGAAACTTTTAAGACTATTTGCTGCTATGTCTTAGTTCTTAAGGCAATAGTTTTGTGGGACAAAGATAGGCCTGGGAGCTAGGAATTCCTGAGTACTGTCTCCAGCACTGTCTTGACTGTCTGTTGCCTACATATCACAGTGATTGTGTGATTTATTTATAAAACATAGATTAGATTAACTCAAACAAGATTAAATTAGATAGAACAAGTCACTTAAACTCTCACTGACTATTTCCTCATCTGTAAACCAGTGATATCTGTATTTACCCATTACATGGTGACTGTGAGGATTACTTAATCTCCCTAAAGAATTATCATGATTATCATTAATCTGGAACACACAAAACAAGTCCCGATAAGGAAACAAGCTTGTGATTCAGCTGAGGTGGAGTAAAGGTACCAAAGCAATTCTTCTGCTGATCTGATAGTCAGGCATTCTTGATAAAGGTTTTGGGATGGCTTCATTTCATATTAGGCATCTAAAATATAATGTTTAATATAAGATAGCTGTCTAAATTCCTTCTGTAGTCCAAATGTGTGTAGATGGATGTCATGCATTAAATGAGTCAATAGCATCATGATTCTGGGATGAATCACCTAATGGATTTCTCTTCATTATCTGTAGAGGGAGCCTGGACAACAAGGCAAGATATATTTTAGATAGTTAATGCTATGTGAGACCAAACTGAAGGATTTAGTAACTTGCTTGAAGGACTACAGGCACATGACATGTTCTGTCCACACAGAAGCAGAACAACAATCAGTACCAGTTTGCTCCCAAATTCTTGTCATCACATTCCTGCATCCTAAAACTTTACCATCCCTTTTGTAGTCCACAAGACCCCACGATAGCTTTGAGAAATATTATTTAAAATTTCTGTTAATTAAGATAACATATCAAAATGTTGTCCCATATTACAGCATGGTTTAATATTTTGTACAAGGAGCCCCTCTATTTGGGGGCAGGGAGGACAGAGGGGAACTGTTTGGGGTAAATTGTGTTTCCTAGCTGATCTGTTCTTTTTGGAAGGGGTAGGAGTTGTTCCTGGAAGAAGTCACTCCCTTTTGGAGTCTTTTGCACAACAGGTGATTGAGACCCTTTTCTGCTCCACAATGGAGTGCAGGTCCTCCTCGATGACTTTCCACCCCAACTCCTCTCTCCTGAAGACTAATCCCCCTCCCTCTTCTGATGGCAACTCGGGTTTGTTCCAGAGTTAACCTAACAGCAGAAAAACCTGCCTCTGCCAGAAAGAAAGGAGGAATACCTCCCACTTTGGCTGCTGCTCTAAAAGAGAGACGGAAGGACACAGAATGAAAGGCAGGGGATGTGAGGCTGCAGTGGGACGGGCACGGAGGGGGACTGAGAGGAGCCTTGTGGCACAGGCTGAGCCAGAGCTGGGCTCGGGCTGGTCTCACAAACACTGCAGGTGCACCAGAGCTGCTCCTGGCTAGTTTGGTCTCACAGAAATGCAGAGCAGTGTCGTGGTGCAGCTACATCACCTCCCAGGTCTGCTCAAAAGCAAGAAGGAATTCCTCCTCCAGAGCCCTTTAACAAAACCCGATCAGGCCTGAAGTGAGAAATACCTTCCTAGCGAGGGAGGGGGCTGGAGGAAAACAGTGAATGTGAGCAGGTGGGAACAGGCTAAGATTTACCTCCCCTTAGCAAGGCTCAGCTGCAGAAAGGCTTTTAGGTTAGATCTAAAGCTTTTCTGAGTCAAGAGGAAAGCTGCTATTGATGCAAAGCAAAATACGTGGGTGAGGGTTATAGGAATGTTCCTTGTGAAGAAAAAAAATTATGCAAAAACCTACATATATATATATTTATATGTATTTGTGCAGTGAGAAGCTCTTTAAAAGCTGGTGTTTCTTCTTAAGAACAATGGCAAAAAGAGCAATAGGATCGAGCAGACTTTTAGAAGTTTTAGAAGCCAAAACATGACTGGCCTTTAATTTGTTACAATCTTAGAATAGGGGAGGAAAAAGTCTTTCTAAGCCTAAACTATCTCTTTGTTTTTCTTAGAAAAGGAAAACTGTTTCAGATAAAATAGAAACCACCCTGAAAAGCCATCTGGAATTTGAAATTAATCCAGACTACCTGTGAGTAAGATGTGCAAAGGAGGGTCTGCCTTCAGTCGTGTCTTGTACTGAACTAAGAATGCTGTCAGCACTTAATAATGTTAGTAGTAATAGTTCTTTTCACACACCTTTTCACTTCTCAGTGTTGGCTGGGACTGGAAAGAGCAGAGCCTTTCCAAATGGAAACAGAGAGCACTAAAAATTACATTTTAAAAACAAAAACAAAAGAAAATCAAACAAACTGAGGCTATGCTGAAGTTTTCAGTCCTTCAGTCCAACTTTGAAAACTCATTAGTGGTAGATAGTTCAGATAAGGTATGAATCCAGATGTTACTGTGTTTATCTTCACCAAAACCAAGTCCAAAATTTTACTAGAAAAAAAAAAAAAATGGCTAGGCTCCTAAATCTGAATTTAAACATGTAAGAAAATGCTGTGATGGGTAAGAGCATGAAGACATGCAGCTTTTCTTGACCTTAATGAGATGTTCAAGGTACTTAACACTTTTGAAAATCAGGCCACAATTCAGCAAAGCATTTCAACATGTGTTTAACGTTAAACACATATTTAATCAGATTAAAGCATATACTTAAGCACATTCCTGAACCAGGATCAATTTAAACATGTGCTTATGATCTTTGCTAAATAAGGTTCTCACTTAAGTTTCTAAATAAGGTTTTGCGAGCCTAAATGTAGTTTTTTGATTTTACAAAAACTTCAGTCTGTTTTGAATGAAATAAAAAATTAAGTGAAGGGGAAAATTCTTAATACCCCTATTTGGTTTGATAATCATGTTCATTAGTGCTTGACAGACACCAGGTAACTAAAATTTTGAGTCATTAAGGAGAAGTAAAAATACATATTGTTGGAAAATGTAGATTTTTCACATGCAGTCTAATTTTGATTCTTTGGAAGCGTTTTACATCAGATATTTTGACCCAATATTATCCAAAATTAGAGACAAAAATGAATTTTCACTGTGTTTTCTCTAATTTTATCCATAGTATGTCTTCAGCTAATATTGGCACAAGGAACAAAATAATTATTTTTCTCCAACTTTATTTAATTTTTCCTCTATTTTCCTTTAACGTCTCTTTTTCTTTACTTATTTTTTCTTGCTCTTGTAGCAGAACGAGCCGCATTCCATCCCCTTCTGTTAACACCCCTGCATACATTTGAGTTTCCATCAACCTCCTGTCAGTCTACCAGTTGTGCAATTACATGTGTTAAGACAAAAGCAGTGTTGATGGCCACAGTTTTGGTTGGGGTAAGAGTGACTCACTGGGACAGCAGCAATCCGGAGCATGTCCATGCACACGTCTGCATGGATGCGAGGCAGCCAAGGCAGCACACACACACACAAATAGGATTGAGCAAGAAGGGTGAGCTTGATGTTTGTTAGCAGTGAGACACACAGCATTCAAGCCGGATGGTAGCCAACCCCCCTCCATCCTCTCTGGCATTCCTGCAAGGTAGAGGGCTGCAGTCCAGGCTGTGGGATAGTCCTTCCCTAAATAAATTCCCTCTTTCTCCCATTTTCGTTGGAACTGTATCAAGTCCTGACTGCTTCACAGGCTGGATGGGGTTCTGAGCAACCTGGTCAAGTGGAAGGTGTCCCTGTCCATGGCAGGAGGGTTGGAACACAATGATCTTGAAGGCTCCTTCCAAACCAAAACTTCTCCACGATCTCATGATTTAACATGTGCATGTATTCACCCTGTTTTAAATAGGGCAGTAATTGCAGGAAGGTTATCTCTGGATTAAAATTAAGTTTTTTGGAGAGGAGGTGCTCAGGGTTAAGTGCATTAACAGGTGCTGCTTAATTATTTGCAAGCTGCAAATTCATTTTGTATCTTGTGTCACAACAACTTGTGTTCAAATTCATAGCCTTCCTTAAACTAGAGCAAATCCCTATGTGGACACACTAATTTCAGTTTTAGAGTGGCTTATCTCAGTTTATCATAAACTTGTTCTCAATCAGCTTATGCCAAACTGGAATAAGCTTAATTTAAAATTGAAATAAAAGGATTAGGATAAATGAAATTGGTGTAAAATCACACCTTTATTTAAGCCAATACAACTTTGTATGCAGATAAAAACCTAGGATTTGTGTTTATTTAAAAGTGAATGTTAAAGAAAATAGAAAAATACAATTAATAGGGTAAATATTTCCAAACCCTGTTGGGAGGATATTAGAACAACAAAGAGTTAAAAATAATGCAATTTGAAAAGAACTGTTCAAAAATTGCCTAATCTCCTTGGTTCAGAGCCTCTCCCATTCAGCCACATTAGACAGCAAGACCCTGCAGGCACTTAATAATACTTTTATATAGTAGCACTTTACATTTGCTGTGCTGTAAAAGCATTAACTAATTAATCTTCACAACAACCATCTGAGGTTGAGAAGTGAGGACTAATATCCCTTAAAGATAGAGGAGATAAAATACCAGGCATGTCAAGGGCCCCTGTTCCTGACTATTGTGTGTTTTGTTTTGCAAGTGAGAAGGCCTCTGATACCAAATATGACGGGATAAAGTTGGATAGTCAGAGCTGGAGTCCCTCTCCCTCCTCCATGACAGGCTGCTGTTGAGAATTTGGCTTCAGGAGATATATTTTTCAGACTCCAAGCCAGGAAGGCCCTTAAGTGAGTGTTTAACATGAATGATAAATAACATGGGAAAGCCAATGGTCTTCTGTAAAAAATATGTGTGTAGCTCAGTGCTTTGGTGGCCCAAGTCCAGAGACATGGATTCTAAAGAGGCTTAAGTTCCTAAGTCCCACTGGGGAGATGAAAAGTCAAAATCCCGAACTCCTGGCCCTTGATTTCCAGAGCCTCAGTAGAAACTCAGCAGATCCTGGTTCACATTTTAGTTTGCAGAATTTGGGTCCTATGAACTCACGTGGGGGAGGAGGCATTCACAAAAGCCCCTGGTCTCCTAGAAAGGTCAGGCCCTGTAAGGCAATGAAGATATTCTTAACCACCTCGAGGGATTCTGCCCTGAACCATCCTCTGGACAAATTAGTCTCAGCCTAAGCCACATATTCTCAGAAATATAGAATCATAGAATCATTAAGCTTGGAAAAGATCCCCAAGATCATCAAGTGCAAACTTCTGTTGGAAGACTTATGCAGTTGCATAAAACAGTGAATTTTCTCAAGCGAGTGGGTGACTTTTTTTAATTTCTTTTCACAAATATTTCCCCAAGCTCCCTGGAAGGGCACATTTACCTGTGTGTTTGTGCTTCACTAAAGAGAATTGGGCATTCTCGCCATGAGACTGCATCTATCTCAAAATTTAACAGCTGATTTTTCATAACTGCACCGTCCTGGAGGTGCTGGATCAAGCTGTGAGCAACTTCCTCTAGGGAAAGATGTCCCTGCCTAATGCAAGGGGTGGGAACAAGATGATTTTTAAGATCACCTCCAACCCAAACCGTTCTATGATTCTATTCTATGATTCTATGATTAAAAACTAAGCAAATTGAATCTCAGAGCTTTTGTGATGGATACATCTTAGAATCTTAGAATGGTTTGTGCTAAAAGGAACCTTAAAGATCATCTTGTTCCAAGCCCTCTGCCATGGCCAGGGACACCTTCCACTAGACCAAGTTGCTCAGAGGTCCAACCAAACTGTCCTTAAACACTTCTGACTGTGGGGCAGACACAGCTTCTCTCAGAAACCTCTCCCAGTGTCTCATCACCCTTAAAGTTAAGAATTTTCCCCCTAAGAGCTAATCAAAACCTACCTTCTCTCAGTTTGAAGCCATTGCCCTTTGTCCTGTCACTACATGCCCTGGTAAAAAGTCTCTTTCCATTTTCCTTGCAGGCTCCCTTCGGGTGCTGGAGGGCTCCACTCAGGTCTCTCAGAAGCCTTCTGTTCTCCTGACTGAACAATCCCAATTCTCAGCCTTTCCCCATGGGAGACGTGCTCCATCCCTCTAACCAGCTTGGCTGTCCTTTGGTCACCTCAGTGCAAGGGGTTTAGTCAAAATAATTGGTTAAGGTCCCTTGTCCTTTGAGACACCTCCAAGACAAGCCCAGCTGAAGCCACCATCTGGTTAACCAGCCAGGTGCCTCTCTCTCACTGTCTCTCCCCTGTAAAGGCACTTTGGATAGCTAGTTTAGATTAAATATCCAAGTTTAAGATAGCCAAAATCAGATCAGGAAAATGTGCGTGTGACTTGTATATTATCCTGTCTTACAGGAGGCTGAAAAATCACTCCTGATAAACTTACATGATTGTTTCTAGTGATGGTAAATTGTTACATGGTTAAGTAGTTTCCATATCAGCTGGAGTAGGACTGACTTGAAGTCTTGCTCTTCTTGGAATCAGGCATATACCTCAGCCTCAGTTTAATCCTGGTGTATTATTCCAGTTATTGCTCTGTGAATTTCCTCCTTGGTATTTATTTTAAAGCATAGTTTAGATCCAAAATCCTCCTTTTTTAGCCTTAGTTGAATACAATAGGAGAACCTTGTCCAGCAAAGCAAAGGTGGCTGCAAGGAGAGCTCTGATCACGTTCTAGCATGCCAAGTTGAGATTTTGGCTGGCACTAATAAGCGTTGCAACATTTATTAATTCATTACTTGGGAAATTGTCTCACCCAATTTCTTCAGGCTGCACCTCACTCATTGCTACACGTTTGGAGAATAAGTCAAAGATGCCTCATGTTATTTCAAAGTCTTAGTCACTGTTGTTTGGGTGTGGGCACTCCTTAACCTGGACTTCAGAAATTGAAAATAAATGAGAGGTGGAGGTACAGAACTATTCTCATCAAAACCAGAGGGAAACAAAGAAGCAGAAAGATGAACCCTCAAGTAATTTTTAAAAAATAATACAAAATGAAGCTGTCTCCTTAGTTCAAAAGGTATAAAAAAATCTGTGTTGGATACTGAAAATCCTGCATAAGTGATATTCTGGGAGACCACTATTATTTACTGAAACACAAAGCAGAACAGTGCATGTGCTATCTGAGGAACATCATATCATATAATCTGATATGCATCAGTATTTTGGCATCCTTTTAAATGCATGAAAATGCCAATGGAAAATAAATAGGTAGTTAATAAGGCAGAATAAGCCTTCAAATTGATGCAGAAAATTTAATTTTTCTGATGTTCTTCTCGTGTGTCTTCTTTTACCAGGGTCTACAGATCTGAGAACATTTTATCCAAACAACTACTTCTTTCTGAAAGTCTGCAAGCATTTTTAGAGTTCACAATCTTGACTCACAAATGCCAGTATCTTAACTTAGGACAGATAAAGAGGAAATTCTTCCCTTTGAGGGTGGTGAGGCACTGGCACAGGTTGCCCAGAGTAGCTGTGGATGTGAACGTAAAAAAAATAATACATGGACAGATATGAACAAGATCCACTGAAAGAGTTTCAAATCCCACCCCCTCAACTGTAAATCCAAGTCCTCCCTTGTCCCTTACCTGGGTTTTAAACTTCAGAAGACTGAGATTCCTTACTGTTATCACAATTATCACACTCAGTGTAAAAATAGCCAAGGAAAACCTAATAGTCTATATTATACAGAACATCAATATAACATCTTGTTCTCAGTTCTACATTGTCTCTAATGTTTAATGAACCTTTAGGTTTGTTTTTTTTTTTTTTAATGTGATGTTCACAATATCAATAAGATTTTGAGAGTCTACTAGCAAATTAAATTGAGCATGTGCAGTATTATAATAGTAAGAAGAACCTTAAAAGGTTAAAACATAAGAATAACTAAACTAGCTTTCTCTAGCCAAACAATGGAGTATGTAAATTGCAAATCTAGACTTAGTCTAGGCTAGCCCATGTTAAAAATAAATTGAAAAACATTGCAGACATTGTTAATTTAGCATGAAGGCAAAAACATTGCTGAAAGATTACTGTAATGGAGTATAGTTAATTCCATTCAATTCTTTTTCATGGTTCTTAAGGATAGGTCAGAATAAATATTAAATCCACAGGAGATTTATTGCTTCCTTGGAAAATCAATATGCCGTGAATCAACATTAACATGAACTTTGGACATTCTGTGTGTTTTCTTTCCTGGGAAATTTTTTTGTAAGTCTGGCTGAATCCATGGATAGTCTCACCACGACTTGTGAAAAACTGTATGCAGCATCATGCCAGCTAACTGTGATTAATACACGGATTTAGCTAGGTTTGAGCCTGGTGAGAGCTGAGAACATTCTTAAGGAAGGTGGAGAATCGAGAGCTAAGCCTTGAACGCAACTGAGCTTGGTTTAAACTGACTCGAAGTCACGGTCAACATTGTGCAAGTGCCTCAGACTTCACCAACATGTTAAACACAGCCAACATTTGTAATGGATACTGCCCCACCTGCCCAGCCTTTGCTAATATGGCACATAATTATATGTCATCAATATTACCACCCTCCTTTTCCGGTATCTCCCTTTCCATCTACTCTTTCTGTCTGTTGCCATCACTGATTAAAATTTTGCTTAGCTGCTATTGGAATGTAGGTTGGGTTTGTGTTCAACTCCCCAGCACTTCGTACAAGGTTGGCATACGCTGGCAACCTGTTTGGGCCAAAAGTCAGGAATCTGGGGCAACATTTCACCTTTGAGTGCAACCTGCCTGACTGAAGTGTACTATTTAAATAAAGTTTGATTTTGGTTTTGTTTGTTGTGGGTTTCTTTTGCCCTGCAAAATCTTCTGTCAGAGGTCAGTTCAGCACAAGGTTGATGTTATTCAGCTTTGGATTCAGACACCTAAATTTAGAGGTATAATTACATAAATATAGATTTGTCTCAGTTGCCCACACTCCTATTTGGTGCCATTTGAGAAGCCATGGAATATCTGATAGATATGCGTAAGCATTCCATATTCTGCTTGGGTTTTTCAGGAGACCTTCAGGCCCTCTCTGTCCCTTCCTGGTACCCCAGGGTATTGCCAATGTCAGAAAAAGCCCATGGTTAGGAAGGTGGACCACACACTTACATTTGGTCAGTTGAATCTCTTCCATGTGGAAAAAATAGGAGTTTGAACACCAGCTGATATAGAAACCTGAATGGAGACACCTAATTTGGGTAAGGGAGCCTGGAGTCAAGATATTCTTTACCTGGGCTGGTTTCTGTTGCTTAAAAATGTCCCACTGATGCTTTCCTGTCCTTCTGCCTTCCCCATCTTTTCCACACAAGATACCAGTCCATACAACCTCCATCCTTGTTTCTACACCACAAGGCTGGGAAGATTTGCCGACCTTAGGCAAGGCTGATGTAGCCCACAGGCTTTTTGATCATGCAGCAGGTTAGATCTCTGCAAATTGGCTCCAGTGGGAAGAGGTTGGATCTTTGATTCTTGTTATCAGAGGTGATGCACGGAAACCCGGCAAGCCTGATGAGGTTCCTGAAATAATCTCACTGTTGTATCTTGTTATACAGAAATGAATCATGTTTAGGAACAGATTTACTTGCAGGTGAAGTGAATAAGGAGGAGAGGAGAACTGTGAGATATTCAGCTCTTCTAAGTGACATCTCTTACTCGACCACCAGGACATTGGTAACACTCATGTTCCTAATCCAGTGCAGCACCAAACTTTCAGGTGTCCTCACACATCTACAAGGAGCTGGGAAAAAAGCTTCTCATACAGAAATGCAAAAGGATTTGTCACAGGAGATGGAGTTTCTACCTTGTTCTTCCACCTGAAACCTTGGGCACCTTTTTCTACCCCCTGAAACTCTCCTCCTTCTATATGTTTTACTTTTTGATTGTGAAACATGTCACACTCATTTAGGGTTAACAAACTGATTATGAAACAGGTATTGGCTTGAAAGGGAACCAAATAGAAATAATTTCTATTTAAACTAGAATGGAATTGAAAAATGCTCTGCTAAACTCTCTAGGGCAGGGTTTACCTCTTACCACTGAAATGAAAATCATACAGCAATTGACCTTCAAGGTGTGTCCACATTGCAAGTAATGGTAAAAATAATAAATACAGTGATGCTGATGTTGTTGACAATATAATAATGATAATAGAAGATATTATTGTATTAACTGAGGAGACCCACTGCCTGAAAGTGCAGAGCATGACATTCCAGTTTAATTTTTATTTTTTAATATAATTCAACATTTTTATAATTACTAATGGCTCTTTAGTTATCCATCAGCACATGGTGGGTGGAAATAACTTGGGGTGTAACTGGTGGAGTTAGTTGCGGGTTTTTTTTCCTTTTCTTTTTTTTCTTGTGGAATTTCTTGATGTGTATGCTTTTCCACACAGATGGCACCTTTGGCAACAGCCTACCTGGCAGGATTTCAGGGCACCATTAATCTATCAAAGCAATGCTAATGAAGTTGGACTCTTAACAGTTTACTCACCATCTGCTTCTAACCGTCATCCTTCCCTGTGCTGTCCCTAGTGCTCCTCTCCTGGAGGATGGGAGCTCTGAACAGCACTGATTAATGTGTTTTACTGCTACAGCTACTGGCTCCCCATAATTCTTTTGCTGAAAAACAGTCTTAAAAAGTCAAAGCCACAGCTTTTGAAAAATTTTGCAGAAACCAAAGGTCAAGTTTTAGACCCTCAAAACAGCCAAGTGTTGCCTGAACCTGTAGACACCTAGGTTTCCATAAGTTTCTGTCTTTCCTTTAGACTAGATTACACAACAAAAGTTATTAAATTTAGACTAACATAGAATACCATAGTTTGTTATTTACATAAAATATTTCTGAGTTTATTGCAAGACTGAAAAAAAAAAAAAAATGTTTAGGGCTCATTTGTCCAAAACACCTACCTTTTTTTTTCCAGTGATATTACTTGGTCTAAATAAAGGCACTGACTGTCCACAAACCTCACCTCACATTATATCTCCAGACCAAAAGAGTTACCACAGCCACCATTCCTCCAGTAAAACCCTCTTCTGCAACAGGCTCATGTTGCCAAGGTGTTCCACATCTCTTCTCATTCCACCATGGACTGGATTTGCAAACTAGGTGGTTTCCCCTGCCTATCTGCCTTGCAGGACCTCAGCCAGAAACATTCTCAGAGCACAGAGAAACACATCCAAGAAAAAGAGATTTATAACCCTCTTGCTGACTCCTTTATATTCAAAAGTCTCATGGCTTCACTTGGAACAGGGCAGTCCCAGGTGCAAGTTTCTCCTGAGGGGGTTTGAAACCACATCTCTATTTCTCTACCTCCCAGGAGAATACCCTAACCACCAAGAGATAGTCCAGGAGATTGTGGGTCTCACAATCTCTTCCAGTAAATCTGTTCCACTTTAATTAAATATTCATTGTGTTTTTGGAAGAGATAATAACTCCAGACACAGGCAGAATGGGAAAACTTGGGTTTCTAATCCCATATCTAACAGATATGTTCAGCATGATGCGCTGGGTTTGTTAAACTAATTTTAGGAGTTGCATGCCTAATTCCATGAGTTTGCCCAGGGAGAGCACAGACTCCCTTTGAAGCTTCATACCCAGCCAGCAGCCAAAATTAGACACTGCAGCAATGAGCAAAGTTCTAGTCTTTCTGCATCTCTTGTGGATAATACATCACTACCTGAATTATTTACTTTTAATTAGAAAAAGGAAATAATAACAACAACTCCCCAATGTCGTAATCGTAGACACACAGTGATTTATTAATAACAATTGCTGCATACATACGGGCTAAGCAACTTAGGGCAGTGAGTAAAACCATCAATTATAACTGCTGCAACATTTATAAGACTAGCCAATGACAGTGACATGTTCAGCATTGCAATTTATGTGATTATCAATAAAATGATGGGAAAAATGGTAGAATTCTGAGCCTAACTTACTGTCACCATCAAAACAGAGCAAAGCAAGGGCTTGGCAATGGAGAGCAGAAAAGTTGGAGGCACCAAAAAAATGCTCATAATGAAAAATAGACCAGGAAAAAAAGAAGATAAACAAACATGAGGGATGTGATAGAGATCATAAAATTGGTTGTTTCCAATTACCCCGTTTCATATTACAAGAATAATGAAGCATCCTATGGAATGGAATGGGATGGCAAGACATTGAGAGAGGATAAAGGGGAAGACATTTTTTCACAATAGATAATTGACCTGTGGAACTGATTGCCACATGATAGCTGCAAGTCCAAGAGCTTAGCAGGTTTTAAAAAGGATTAAACATGTATAGGGATAATTAGTTCATCCATTATTAAACAAGATAAGTTTTATTAGTCACTAGTTATATTAAACAAGATAAAGACCTTGTAGGAAACTTTAATTCTTACCCAGTGAGAAATTCCTGAATATCAACTTCCAATGGCATTTTCAAAAATAAATATTTTTCTGCCCTATTTCATGGGAAATTTTGAATTTTAGTTTCAAAAAAGCCAGCATGCATCTGCCCAATATAATTAGCAAATAATGTGATTTCATCTTGTCTTAAAGCTGGATTAGCACTGACATGCCCTGGCTAATATTTGGTATCTGCACTGAAGTAACTCCTATAAAATGAAATGGATATCAAGGTATTCTGTAGAAAAGCAAGAAGGAGAGCTCAAATATATTTTCAAAGTGTTTTCAACTGAGATTAATTTTAGTTTCTAGAAGGCATTTCTACCCAAAGAAAATCAAATCCTATATAATTTTAGGGTAGTTGGATATCTTGCATTCTAGAGTGACAGAGCTCATCTGAGGACTCCACCTATGTGCAATCAACCACTTTTCTTTGTCACTCATTCTGAAAATATTAATTTTTCCTGGCTCTGGTTCTATCATACACTGGGATTTATGAGGAGCATCAGCAGGAAGATATTCCTCCTTGGCTTTCCAGTCAGTGGAGAGAGTGGCTACATCCAGATGGTGGTTTCAAGAATGATGGGACACACAGACACTTAGGGTAGAAGGGACTTTTGGAGGTCAGCAAGTCACAGCAGAATTTACAGTGAAATTAGGCCAGGCTTTGAAGGCCTTTTTAGTTTCTGAATCACTCTATGGAAGTGGGTATCTCTCTTCCTACAGAAACAACAGAAGGAACCCAGAAGAAGAAGAAGCCTAAATGAACAGCTCAGAGCAATTGGGGTAAATCCAGGCCATTCTCAGATTTTCACCTTCTCTCCCTCATGTCATATGCTTTCCACTCCTTGCTCACCCATCCAAATGTGTCATTAACCCCTAAATGGGTATTTTATAATAGTCACAACAAAAGAAGAGTTCTGTCCTGAAATGGCTGCTATATTCCCTTCTGGCTCTAGTCCCTGTTAACTTTAAAAATAGATTTCATAGCTCATTCCTGAAATACATTTTGTCCCTTGTGCTTCTTTTCTCTTTCCCTCTTACTCAGCTGATCACATTTCCTTCCCTTTATCTTACATAGTCTATTACTCACAACTGGGGCTAAACAAATTTGGAAACAACCTGTACCTAAGAATTATCCTTAGAAGAAGTAAGCTATCTTTCAGGAGCCATATTTTCTTTGGGGCTTTTCCTATGAAAGTAAAATTGTTTCCACAATTCTTTACCCTGATAATACCTTGCTGAGAGTTGTGTATTGAAATGTTTAGGTCAGTACTCTGCTTAAATCTAACACAGGTATCTCAACTCTCTACTTGCAACTAAAGTGTAGAGGTACCTTACACACAGCTCTTGATGGCAATCTTGTCAACCATTAATGTAAAAGAAACCAGAATCCTGTTCCAAGAATTCATGAGATTGACATCAAATTGTTTCCTTCACTTGGCTTCTGATTATTGCGCCCTTAGGGTTATTCAGGTACAGGCACATCATCAAACTTCATTTCGCTTGTCCTGTATTAATAATTTTTTTATGGTAGGCAAGTATGCCATGGATTATTGGAGCACTGCGTGTTTTTGAATGTATTTATCTTCACATCACTCTTATGAGGAAATCAAGTACACTCCTTCCCATTTCACAGATTAGGAGCTGAAGCACAGAAAGGAAAAAATAACTTGCTGAACAATTGTGTTCATGGCAGAGCAAGGACTCCAAAAACCAAACCCACCCTTCACTTCAGAGATTCATTTCTATTGTACTGAAACCTGAGATCATTCCATTATCACATGCTTCCAGGACCTGTATAACAAAAATTCCCCTGAAAACCTAAGAATTTAGGTTTCTGTAGGGTTTCTAGGTATCTATAGACTGAGACATGCTTTTAAATTCTCTTTTTGGTCCTACTAAGTATTTCCTTTTAACAACCAAATGCCCTACATCTATCCCCAAGACATCAACAACCAAAGGTAGATGTTGCTCTAAAAAATCACTGTGTACCTCAAAGTGTCACTTTTCCCCTAATTCTTAGTCTGACAGCTCATTTTCACATTTCACCTCTTGTTCATCCTTATTGCTTTATCCCATCTAACCTCATCACCCACCTCATTCCTCATTTTCTCTTTCCCATTCCACTTCTTTATCTCCCTTCCCTGCCCCATACATAATTTTGTTTTACTTGTAAGGTTGGGTTTTTTTTAAAAAAATCACACTGCTGTGGGTTATCCCCACAAGCTCTGGAAAAATCAGTCCTACAGTACAGGACGTGTGAGCAAACTGGCCAGGTTACAGAGCAGCAGCTCCAGGTTAAGTCACAATGTGTTCCCAAAACACCTGTTAGAGTTCTCCAAAACATTTCACTCGCAACAACTTGCTGCAACAAATAGAGACCTTTCCAGAAACATGTTCACCTGGGAACTTCCCAGTGCTGGTGCTGTGGCTTGTCTAAATAATAACCAGCTCTCTGCAGTGCTAAACTTTATCTCTGAATGTTTTGACAATGATGTACAATACTAAAAAAAAAAAAAAGAAAAAAAAGGCTAAACAGGCTGAATTCTGTCTTTTAGTTTTAATTTATTTTTTACTATAGATGGGCTGTGGATAGGTGGGTTAATCTGGAGATATCTCCAGGCAGTTGGTAATACCAATTTAACATGGCTCTGTCTGCATTTTATCTCAGCTGAGATGCTAAATTAAACATGCATTTAAAAATAATGGCATCTGAACTGGGTGTCTCATTCTATTTTAGCCTGCTGCAGTATTTTGTTACGTCTGCACGTTACTCTGTAAATGTTTGTGTTCCTTATCCTGATTACAGATGCAATTTTACAGCCTGTTTATTGATTTTAAAACTTTAGAATACCATTGACATCGGCCATAAGGAACCTCATTTGTCTGGCAAGAGATTGCAGAAGGAATTTTAGACCTGATTAATTTGGTCTTGTGTCGCTTTTCCACTTGAACTTGTAATAGGAAGGCTACATATTCATTGTATTGTTTGTATTTGTAAAAAGCCAATGCATCACATTGGTGTATTTAAACACATGCAAGATTTTTTTTCCTTTTGTATTCATTTTAGTTATCTTGTATAAACAGTTTGAAATAAATAAGTGTACACATGAAAATAGATAAGAATTCACAAGGTTCTGTTAAAGAAACACACAACCAAATATGTACTGTTTTTCTCCCTGTAAATAACAAGTCCAAATAGCAGTGCATTTTTTATATTCAGTCATAACCACAGGAGTTAGGTCACTTTAAATTTTGCCTGAGTAAAGAGTTCATGATCTGACCTAAGAATTAGCATATTTAACACTAACAGCACAAAAAAAAAAAAAAAAACCAAAAACAAAAAAAAAAAAGAAAAGAAAGACTTCTTCAAGGACACCTCAGGCTGGAGTCTAAGCCAAGAATAACAACTGATTTAGACTTCACAGCAATCCTGTGGACTGAGAATCATCCCACTTTACAGAGAAGAAAGATAAAGCCCCACAGCTAAAAACTCCTTATACAACACCCACAAATTCATTGTTACCATTGAATGAATGAAGAATTCACAAATTCTTTACAGGGGCCACAAAAGCAGCAAACAGCACATCATGCCCAAAGGTATTGGTACAATATTAAATTGTCATTGCAGGGTATTTGATACAATGTGTGACAAATAATTATTTATCTGGAAAACTTTTATGTTGTTTTAAGCACATTATTCTCCAAACCACAGCCTGGAGTACCTCAATATTATAGGTAAATGGAGTTGGAAGTTTATGGGATCAGGGGGTGCCTGTGAGGTGCAAGATCTCTTGGCTGCCTAATGCTAGACAAGTTCTCCTGTGGCTGAATCCATCTTTCTTCTTAGTTCAGTGCTTATGCCCTGGAAACACCATTACGGGAAATATATAATGAATTAGATTTTTTTCCAACTTTGCTTAGACAAAACTGACTGTTTTTTAAAGGATTTCATATTCACTGTAGACAAGTTGGCCGACTGAAATTGTCCAGGGCAAGAAAAGAGAAAATAAATAATTTCAAGAACAAACTCTACTTAATGATTGACAATATTTTCAATTAGCATTACCTAGAAATGTTTGAAATTTTTATATTAAAACTGACTGATATGTCAGTCATTATGAAGAGAAATAAAACATTTCTGAAGGAAGAGAAGAAAACAGGGGAGAATCACATTATTTTGGAAGCTGAATTTGTTGTAGGAATTACTGTAAAAGTTAGAAAAACATTTTCCCCTTTTATCTGAGAGCAATCACAATTTCTACAATGTCATTCTGGGTTTCAGTAAAATGGATTGATGTTTCTAAGAAAAATGAAAATTTCCTCTATTACTCTGTAAAGTGAGTGTGTTTTCTTTGATTATAGCAAAGAGGTAGGATTCCACCTTAGCATGGTCTTAGGAAACTGAAAATCACTCTAATGAGCAGCAGTCCGATGTGTCAGGTTTTCAAAGACAAGATAACCCACGCTTTGGCCACTTTAGGACGTGTTTTGAAAATCATCTTTTCTGACAAAATCCTTATGCTGTGAGCCTTCCATAAAGTCTGGCTGAGAGCAGAAGGGCTGAAGTGATCAGCTCTGTGCAAAGAGAGTTCACAGATTGAAGAGTCTTCTGCTCTCCAGTGCCCAAGTGTGCCATGTGATACAGCAGCAAATACATCGCCATATGTTGATTTGGTGTTGCTTTCTTAAGTGACAGCTTTAACAAAGGGTATAATGTGAAAACTCAAGGGTAGTTAGAAATCAATATTCTCATTCTGTCAACAATTTCTGTTTCTGGATGGATTCATGTGTCAACTTCACCTTGAGCAAAGAAGATCCTTTTGAGTCATATCAGAAAATCATCAGGCTGTGAACAAGGGTCAGTGAGGGGCTACCATGCAAAACAGGAAAAATTACTCAAAAGGGAAAGAAGAGAGTGCCACAGAGAGTGAGGAGAAAGAATAAAATAATAAATGGTGGGGAGAAATACATCCCAGTGCTGAAAAGTGAAACTAAGCTGAAAGCTCTCTTGCATAAAGAATGAGCAGAGTAGAGCAGTAAATGGAGGAATCCTCCATAATTTGGAATATCTCCATGAGCCTAGAGAAAGGTCAACACCAACAGAAAGATAAAAAATTTGGCTTAAGGTCACAAGTGATCAAAAACAGATCGAAGTCAAAAGGGATCCAATGGTTCTGGAGTCTTCATCTTTGGAGAGAGTCAAAACCTGACTGGATACAGCCCTCAGCAACCTGCTCTGAGCATGAAGCTGGCTGGGAGATTTCCAGAGGTCCTCTCCAACCTCAGCCACCCTGGCCTTCTGTGATTGACCTGATAACTCGACACATGCTACTTTTGTTTTGTTTCCCATCAAGACCAATCTCTCCAGACTGAAGACCTGCATTCCCTTTGCACAGGGATGTCCATCTGCCTTTAACTGTATGGCCAGGAGGGGTGAATTTCCTTTAAAAGTCCAATGGCTCTGGCAGCACTTATGTAGATGCTCATTTTGCATGAATATAGGCTCTGGAATCTGATCAAGATATTCTAGAGGCAAGCTTGGCTTCATTCTGCTCTGGAAATGGCATAAGTGACACCAGTAGATAAGTATCAGGCCTGGCATATTTTTAAACACTCTGGTAGTGATAATGAGAACTCAAACCTCCTGGTATTGATGCCTTGGATTTTGACTCTAATATTTTTTGAATTCTGTATTGCCTAATGTGTAACTCTGAGATGTTTTGTAGCCTTTTTAGCTGCTGTTCTCTCATGCTAAAATAGACATAACAAAACCTCTCTGGGCCTGCTCAAGGGCACCCAGACTGTACAGGCCCAAAGCCTTTGAAGGGGGGGACAAGCTAGGGGAAATTGCAAAATTTTAATTGGTGAATTTATCTTGATATGGAAATGGACCAAACCTATAAAGGTGTGAAAAACTTGTCAATCTTGAGGTCCATCTTGGGGTCCAGCCTGGAGCCCTTGGCTGCCCAGGGTGCACCTTTGAAGGCCTTTCAAATAAATACCCACCTTTATTCCCTTAGTCCTGTCTAGTCTCTGTTTCTAGGTGGCCTCTCAAGGCATCAGTATAACTTCACTGAAAGCAATGAGATATATAATACAGACACACTCCTGTGAGGACGAGCCTCAAATCTGTCATGTCACTTAACATTCCTGACATAAGGAATTAAAAGAAAGGTCCATTTTACCAGAGATCATAGGCAGAGTTTCTACAACACAGAGGATGTTTCACTGAAGATGATGTTGGACACTACCCACCAAAATGCTCAAGTTCTTCAATCATGGTTCAGTTTTCAAAGGAGACACAAAATAATGTTGCTGTCACCATGTATTTGTTATCGTGGTATTCAAACATCAGATCATTTCAAAAAGGAGATACTGCTACATTCCACATGATGGCAGGAGATCTGTTTTTCTTACTGCAAAACCAGAGCTTACAGTTTAAGATTGTCCTATAAAATATAGCAAGATAAGCAATCTCCCATATTCTCCAAGCTGTTTTATAATAATGTGTTCTCAAGACATACTCAAAAGGGACAATTCTTCTTTGTATATTAAAAAAAAACCCCAAACATGCTGAAATAGTTTTGCAAAGTTTACCTAAATGATTAAATAAGTGCTTTGTAAAATAATACATACAAACCAACTGGTATTTCAGGGCAAATTTACAATGCTTACCTTGTTTTTGTTGTACATAATTAGGTTAACTCACTACAGGATATTTTATGTATTGTCCTTTATGCTGTCCTTGTTTTTATTAAGAAAGAGGGACTTTCAGGAGCAATTTAGTAAGTTTGATTTTAGATTTTTTAATACAAGAATTTCCTGCTTATTTTTTTAACTGAAGAAATGCTGGAAACACTAGGATTGTTTTTTTCCTGGATGTTTATGGGCTTTAGCATGTCTATTCTGGAGTGCTTTTGGAGTCCTTTAATTAAAACATGGAACACGGCATTTGTTATAAATATATAACAAAGATGTTCAAGTGTTTAGTAGGCAGTGGAATACTAAGAAATGTGCTTTAAAACATTAATTTAAAGTGTTTATCCTTCACTTTCTTGAGTTGGATTATGCTATTATTTCTTTTTATTCTCTAGCAGCCATCTGCTATTTACATATATGAAAAGTAAAGACAAAATCAAAATTAAAATTATATATTTAACAACATTCTTCATTATTTGCTCATATATTATTACAAGCAAAGCAGGAGAAAATTTCACATGATTTCTTGTTTTTCTCTTGTATGTAGCTCATCTTTAAGCAATATACGTGAATCATTAAATACTTATGCAAGAGTATGTTCTGCTGAAAAAGTGCACCAGGTTCGTCCTGTGTTTTTCTCTGCCAGGGAGCGCCCAATTCTTTTGGCACATTCCTCTTTATTAACTTGATTTTAGGGCCAGAAAACAATCATAATATGATATCTTGATATCACTTCATGCTCCCATTACCTGTATAGAGCTTTTTACAAGACTGGTTAATGAGACAACAAAATCAGATGATGGGCAGCCATTGGCAGAAATTATTTAGAAACTAAAGACACTTAAGAGGCAGGTTAAATACATAATTCCATCATTTTCATGCATGAAATCAATTTTTAGGGACTTTTTTCTGTTTCAAATATCAGCCCCATGTGCGGCAGAGCTGAAGCCGTGGGTGCAGCAGAAGCAGTGGTGGTTCCACAGCTCCTTCTGACAAGAACAGGGGGGAGGAGCAAGTTTTGAGCAAGTGTGCAGGTGAAACAGCCAGAATGGGTGTCAGCAGCAGTTTGGGCAGAGTGACATCCCTCCAGCAGGACAAGGAAGCCAGGACTCAGCCCCCAGCCTGGGGACTCTGCTGGGCTCTGTGCTGCTCAGGACCTGCACGCTGGTCACTCCTCCCCTGAGGTATCCCCAGCTTTTAGGCTACGGAAACAGAGTTCTGGGGATTATTTGGTGCTTGGGAAAACAGAGAGCCAATATTCTTAAAATTTACCTCTAATGGCTCTAAATTTATCCTCTCAAATCCAACAAAAGAGGAGATATTCCCCTTTGGTTTTATAACGCAGCCAGCAGAGAGTGAAGCACGCTGCTTAAAGTATAAGTCCATCAAAGGCTGGCACCTCCTCGCTTAATAAACCTTTCTCTTTGTGTATTTGACTCATACTTGATCATTTTTAACTGCATTTTAGTTCTGTTAGCTCTGGGGAGACAACTCAGCTTTTGGCTCAGAGATCAGGAACGGAACTGTAGGATAATTTTCAATTATAATATGTCTCGTATTGATGATGAATGATACTCAAGAAAGAAAACAAAAACCTGAGCATGATAGCATAGTTTTAACTTGTAACCTGAACAAATGTGGTCTGTGAACTTTGAGACTTAATAGCAATGGAATGCCACATTATTATTTTCCAATACGTTCTGAAGAAGAATTTCCCTGAATAAATGCTGATGACAATTTAGAAAAACATTTTTGGTCTGATCAGTGCTTAAAATGCAGTATCAGCTAGCCAAGCACATGCACTTTGCAACTCTTCCTTGTTTGGTGCTCTGTAGCTTTCTTTCAGCACATCTTTTAATTTGCTGAAAAAAACAGTTATTATTTTCATAATAGATCCTAGTCTGTTTCATGTCCCTACACTCAGGAACTACTACAAAATTTCTGTGATTAACTTGTAAACACTTGAAGGTAATTTTAAATTTTAAACTCCTTTTATCCCCTCATCTCTTTTGTTTTATGTATCTTTACATGATTTTGTTTTTGAAAAATCAAACCAATAAAACCGCCCAGCAAACCCCTAAATTTTGAGCAAAAGTACTCCCAGCCATGTCCTTTTAGTAAAAGTGAGGGTAAATTTTGGAGAAACTGGAGCAGCTGGTTTTTTTTCAGAACAAATGTGATCTGGAAAATCCACAAATCAAAATGCTTATCTTGTGTTGGTGCCAGCACATAACGCATGACTCCTTGCTAGATGAATGTCTACTGTAGGATGCATTATTAGTCTATTTAGCCTCATGTGCTGTGCTGACCTACTTTAACTTATTCTTAATAATGCACAGCACTGAAGCAATATTGACTCATACACTCATTTCTCATATACAATGAGGCATTAATAATACATTGGATTTTTTTTTCCTCCAAAGCAAAGATATGGTTAAATCAAATGGATCCTAATGTGAACATCAACAAATGAAACAGATTGGCCCTTGTACAAGCAAAATGATGTTTTTTAAGGAAGGTATTTCATTCTGCTTCCCCTGACAGATGTTTCCTTAAATATGTTACTGCTATTTTTATGCTGGGCAAGGTGGGGTTTCTGGTTTTGTTGGGTTTTACTACAAACTTTTCATAGTAGTTTTTCTTACCTGCAACCAGAAAGAAAACCAAAATAAAAGAGAAAAATTGAGCATGTTTTAAAATGCATTGACAAATCCTTCCAGAAAAAAAAAAAACAAACAAACCTACAAAAATCCTTTTAAATAAGTATTGTTAAAAGGGACTATGTGACAAATAGGAGCCAATTCTGAGACAGTAAAAGCAAAAATCAACATAATTTATGTAAAATGACTAAATTACTCCAAGGAGCTTGTTACCTCCAGAGCCTAAGGAGACCAAATTCCTGATGAAGGAAACTAAAGAAGAGACCAATGAATATCACTTTAAAATCTTCTTTGTATTTATGGCAAAATACAGGAAAAATATTTTTCTGTATTTAAATGTTGCAAGTGAACTTGCTCATTTGGGTGAATCATTTTAAAAAGTTCCCTGTCCCTTGCAATACTGCTTTTCACTATTTTAATTTTCAAGGGTGAACAGAACAGATTCTTGTTGATGACTGGACACACTGCAGTGTTAAAATGCAAGAACTCAAATAGTTTCTACTTTCCTTCTGTATCAAGATAGCTTGCACCTAAAAAGCAACAACAATACAAGCCATCAGTCCCTGACACACAAAACTAAATTCAGATATTTAACACATAACATTTAACTTAGGATTTTTTGATTTCAAAGCAGGCTGTGCTTGTTTTGAAGACATACACTGCAAATGTCAGTAGCTGCTCTTCTTGCACTATGAAACTCAGATGTAAGAAGCTATATTAACATCCTGAACTCCCATCTTTTTATTATTTTTATAATTTTGCAGCACAATTCACTTAGGTAAAAAAGCAATGTTGCACTAGTTTCAAATAAGGGAGCCTGGGATAAGAATCAACTCAGATAATCTAAGTTTATATTGACTTATTTTAAAAGACTGATAGCTTTATATAATTAATTATAGGGTACGACAGTTCTGCTGTACCGAAATAATTAACAAGCTCTGTTAAGTGTTAATAATTTGGCCTTTTTTAATAAATGAAACCTTCTCCAACTTTTCAGCTTTAAGCTTTGGATAATACTTCAATTTGCTGTGGAGTTTCAAGAAAATTAGCTAATTAGTTTTTCAGAGATCTAATCAGTTGGATATTGGCCTTCAAAAATGTTTGTACATGTACTATCATGACTTTTAAATCTCCATCAGTTTTAAAAGCAATGAGTAGCAGAAAATATTTTTTTTTTTCAAATACCAGAATCAGTTGTTCTTACAGAAATATACAAATATTTTGTTAATATGGAACCAGGAAACAACATTTCTAGTATTATGGGAATATAAACTTCTCAAACAAAGGGAAACGACTTTGGCAGTTTTCTCTAGCACTGTATACAGAAATGTTCTGAATGTTTTGAAAAGACTTAATTTTTTATTTTTTTAAACCTGTCTTTCAGTATTCTGCTTCACTGATGTTTAAAGGGACAAAAAATAGACGTGGATGATTTCCAGGAGCCTCCAAAGGTAGGACAGGGTCTTTATCAATTATTCTTTGTTTGATAAGGCTGTGCCTCTGATTTAAATGCCCAGTTGCTGAAGTACTGGCACAAATACATCGAGGGACATGTGCTTGCACATCCTTGCCAAGGACATGTAGTGAGTCAGATGAGTGGCCATTCCCTGATCTGCTCAGGAGAAAACACTCAGGAGACAACACTCAGGAGCTGGAAGTCTCCTTGAGATTCAATGCCCTTCTTCTGGTGCCCCATCTCCTTCCTCAGTAGACCCAAAAGTCAATAAAAGCATGTGAATGTCCCTGGGCCTCAAGGAAGGACTGTCATGGGGGAATTGTACCTGGATGGGGGACTGGGATGGTCCCAATGGGAACAGGAGAAGCTGTTAAAGGGTAGGAGAGGTGGATTATATGAGGACTTTGGTCATCTTTTAGCCTCCAAGAAAAATGATGCCTGGCTCTATATTAATTGTGGGGTATAACAATACTACCTGTGGGATGCTTTTGCACATGCTCACAGGAATGTGCAGTAACAGAAAGCACCTCTTCCTAAAGTCATGTGAAAAATATTTGGAATACTGGGGAGGGGGTTTGTGTTTTATTTCACAACAGAAGTGTTCAGTTTCTGTCTCTTTTTCAAAAAGTGATTGAAAAGCTTGAATCTATTCTGGTTTTAGAAAGCTGCATCCCTCTGTGATTCAGAGCAGGAACTCAAAAACCTTCTTCCCAGTTTATTGTTGTGAATAGCATGTGATGAACATTCTCTTCTCCCTACTCCATCTTCCCTTAGCCTAATAATTCCTTAGACAAAAATAACTCCTTAGGAAAAAAAAAAAAAAAAACACTCACATGAGTTGGCACTTTTTGCACTGTAAAATATCCTACTGGAAAAATTCCTAAGCAGCTCCCCCTATAGACGTTCATGCTACCAGTGCATGGAAACAGTTTATTTCATTGCACCATTATTGATATTGACAAAGAATTTCTTATCTCTAGCTTCTAAAGATCAAGCAGACATCAACAAGGTTTCTCTCCAACGAGGCACGCTAGCACATGATGAAGTTAGTTTGCAGCTTGAGAGTTCATTAAAAGTGCTGTTCCAAGAAAGATACATAGCCAGGGTTTTGCCAGCTAATAAATGACCTTGGATTTTTTACTTATTGTACATTACATTTAGAAGTGCTGCATAAATTGTGAGGACCTGTTTTCATAAGATTTAAGCATGTGCACTCTTGTTCTCTGTTTCTAGCAGACAATATCTCCAGGTCACACTGTGTAACAGTCTCAATATTCTTTGAGATCAATACAATCTTTACCTTTCCCATCATCCTGTGCAGTAGAAAACACAGGGTTTGCTGACCCTTGGTTTTCACAAACCAAAGGGTATGGTGAAGGCATTGAGGAAGAGGAGTTTTAAGTAAAAGCTACAGGATCAGACCCATTTTTGTCCATATACCTGTAAATTGGTGCATTGGGGATGGGTTTAACTGGATGTGGGGAAGACCATGTGGTTATTCACACACCATGTGTCCCAGGGCACAGGCACTGCCTTGTTCCTCTCTCTACAATCTGAATTTGCATAGGCTCCTAATACAAAACCAAAAAAAATAAAAGATTGACATTGAAAGATGCATCCACACTTTCACTGCTCTAATATAATGTTGCAAGTTCTACCTACAGCTCAATCTTGTAAAGACCAGGAAAATCTTCCAGTTTAATGACTAAATTCTTTTTTCCTTCCTTGAACTAAATGCACAGTTATTAAAGCCAGAAGGATCACTGACAGTTTCTCCCAGCTTTCACTGTAAGCTGAAAATGGCATTCTCATCACAGAATTAATTAATGTTCTTGATGCAAAGAGATAGAGGATAGATTTACGTTCCACATGTTATTGAATAACTCCCACACGTAATATTGCTTTGGCACCTTTTATGTTCCTGGAGTTAAAGTGCACATCAATAGCTCAATGCATCGATAACCTGAGTGTCGGTCCAGCTATAAAACCTGATTCTCCTTGAATTTTGCAGTTTTCAGTACACCAGTCTCCTGGAAAGAGGTCCTTGTTGATGCTGTGGAAGTGACACACTGATTAGAGGAGCTGAATGATATAAACCCTATTTTTTTTTTTTTTGTTTCGTTAGCCTAATTTCATCTTGCTGAAGAAGTGTCTTCAGAAGGGTTAAAAATTACACTTTGCTTTCATTTTTCTACTGCTTCGAGTTTGTCCCCTCTTGGGTGAACCAGCCACTTCCAAAGCCTATCCAGGTCTTTATAGGGATCAGTGAGACACCACTGCTTTTAAGGCATAATATTAATTAGTTGAATTGAAGTTTTTTAATAGAACAGAATAGAATAGTTCAGTTGAAAAGGAAGTAAATGAACATTGAGTCCAACTGCTGTTGTTGTCCTCTGTTTTAGTTCAAAGGGCTAAAATAGTGCAATAACTATCGCACAACCCCTCAGAGTGGTATTTTTTCACTAGAGTGATAAATGCTTTGGATAGCACAAAAAAAGGCATGTGAAGTTGTTTGGAGGTGTCAGATTTGTTGGGTTTTTGTCAAGGCATTACATAGTACAGATGGAGAGGGTTGAACATGGTTTCAACACTGCTCACTTAACCTCACTAACAGCAATGTCATATTTACAGGTTTAGAGTTAATTATTTCCTTTATTCTCCTTATTTCCTTCTTTCCTTTCAAACTGGAAGATATTTTAGTGCTCAACAAGCTCTCAAATAGGCTTCATGCTTTTTTCTGGAGAAAGAACAAAGATATGAATGTGCATCTAGCTCTGGTTACCTGGTGATGTCAAACCAGTAAAATCTCCATTCAAATTTTTGAGCTAAATGCAGTAAAACTGGTGTGTCATCAGTCTCAGTTCCACACTTAACCAGCCTGCTCTCCTGGTAAGATATGATCTAATATAATTTGAAAAGAGATAACATCAACAGGGAGGAAAGTTTGTGTCAATAAGCTTAGAAGGGGTTTTTGTTTGCCTAGTAGCACATCATTTTACTTGCTATTTGATTTGTAAAATCAAAGAGACTATAGTATGAATTGTGGTTTTGTAGCAACAACAACAAAAAATTTTAAATACAGTATTTTCCAAGTAGTGAAGCTTGGAGTGGTGAGGCTATACTGATACCTCCTTTTTACACCTGAGACACTGAAGAATGGAAAATATAATATGGTTCATTTCAGCAGATTTCAGGCATACCCGTGCATTTTTGACATCTTTAACTGGACTTTTCTGCTCTGGTCCTCTTTGCAATTAGGGGAGGAAAACAGGCACTTTTTATGCATGCTTCATATGACTTAATTGAGAGGAATCTTTGAGAATGAGATAAATAGTTCTGGGCTTCACAGGATATATCAGCCAGATTTCCCCTGTCTGTAAAGAGAAACTGGATTGACTTTCACGGATATAGGTGCCTCTGTTGTCAACACATCTTTGCTCAGATGGATCCTACCCTTTTTGACAGACAACTCAGGAAGTCTGCGATGGAACAGCATTTCTCCAGGGTGAATATCATGACCACCTCTCAGAAACCTGAAAATCAGGTTCTGTCAAATGCAATGCTGGTATAACTCTCCCTCCATACCTCCCAGCCTTTATCCCAAGCTATCCTACTTATCATATGGCCTTCAGCAGAGCTGCTAAAAATATAAATGTGTGCAGGCCTGCAAACTTGCATTATTTGCTACCTAAGCAAAAGGTGCTGCACCACTCTGTTGAACGCTTAAAAGACCAACAGAGCCCATTGCCAGAGTCCTTATGCTAAAAGCTGAGGGCAAAAAAGAGTGTTAACACAACTCCAGGTCATCTCAGAGCCTTCCTCTACATGAATTTAATCTCTGTTGGAATCAACCTGACTCATTGCTGTGCATTTAGCCCACGATGGGCATGAAGCAACAGACGAGGATGTCCAAGCTGTGGCTCCTGAGTCACAAGCGGCTCATCCACGGCAGCTGTCCCGTTGTGCCAGGTCGGCGCCATGGCTGAGGGACAATTTGCACCTTGGGCAGCAGTTTACAAGCGATGCCAAATTCTTGGATAAGGGAGGAAGTGAGGCAGGGCTGCTAAGGCAGGATGCAGCCCCCATCCATTGGGCAACGGCGTGATTTTGGCAAGGCCAGCAGCTTTCCCTCGGCCGTGAAACACGGCAGGAATTCCCTCCATCGTTGCCACCCCGTGCTCCCTGCCTCTCTCCCCCTCAGAGAGATTTTGGAAGGCGACCCACAGAGATGGGGAGGTAGGAGGAGAACAACAGTATCCAAAGAACATGGCTAATTGCTTACAATTAATACTGACAATTGCACAATCACATGTGAAAGAGTTACATTACACAATCTCTTACATAACACCTAATCTTAACCTAATTCTGCTCCACTGCGTATGCCTTGTACTAAAATACTGTTGTCATTTGGAAGGAAGAATATCCCCATTTAAGTAAAATTTAAAAGTGGATGTTACAGCTCTTGAATTATTCAAGAATCTGATGAAAAAGCAACATTTCTGGTTTTACTGAGGTTTATTTTATTTAAGACATTTTTGCCATAATATCATTTGCTATCTTAACTCCTGGGAAACTGATGTAGATTATTAAATTGTGCCAGAAGTAATTTTGAATGGTTCTAAAAGGAGGCAAAAAATGAGCTTCTTAACAGAAAATGACAGTACATTTCCCCTTCCCTGCTCTTTGATTTTCTTTTTCAACAGCATATTCCCAAATGGCTTAAAGGCATTTTATATTTCAACAGGCACTTTTCCCAGTTTCAGCAAACCCAAGTGTTATCCTACTCTTGTTAAGGAATGTACCTCATTTTTCAGTGTTTTCATGAGCCCCAAATTCTGTGTCTGTGACACAGAATTTTTTTAAACTTCATGTTTTAAAACAACTGAGCATCTCAAAAATATGTGCCTGGGTTGGATACTAGTTACTGTTATTATTACTATTATTGAGTGTAACAGTTAAAGTGCATTATTGCACATATTCCATGAGCACTCATCCTTTAGAATTTGGAACAGTTATCTGTTTCTAATGTGCATCATGATTTCTAATGGAAACCAAGGTCAGCTCTACCTTCTGGTGGCAAATCATCAAAGGTTATGATGAAGAGAGAACTCCTTAAGGAATTGCCCATATGTCTCACTAAAGAGGAAGCTGTTGAAACAGATTTGTACACGATGACTTAGCTGAACTTCTGCTGGGAGATCAGTTTGTAGATGTGGTCTCTAGAATTTTACCCCATATCTTGCAAAATACAACCCAGAGGAATACTGGACCATCCTCCAGAAGGGTCCTGCAATATCCAACTTCTGCTCCAGGGTTTAGAGGAGGCTCCCAGAGGGACACTGGGTTTCTGTAACCCAGGATACAGCAAACAGTCCTTTCAGTGCTCTTGTCACGGGACAATAAACGTGAAGGCTTGGGGTAACAGTCTCAGTGCTTGTTAGGCTGGATATCGATTGCTCTAACAAGGTAAACTTCTCCCTGGCTATCATTAGATATAATTTGGCCTGGAAGTGATAGCAAGGTAGGTCTTTGTGCTGCAGCACCCTCTTCCTTACAGTTATAGAAAGATAACGCTGTCATCAGCTGAGCCTGGAAAATTTAAGGAAGTACGAAAGGAAATAGGAATCTGTCTTGGAAAACAATCTGCTGCTGATGATTGTGAATTATACATTTATGAATTGTACATTTCTCTAACATTACTTTTTTCTATTGCTGTAGAACTTACTGCTGCAGGATGTTTTAAAGGCAAAAGAGATAAATTAATCAAATTAGCAGAATAGTCTATCAAAGTTACCACACATTATGCTCCAAATAGTTTCAGCTGACGTGATGTAAATCTTCAATTATCAAAGCATTAATTATTCTTATTCACTTTTCCTCAAAATCTTCTATCATTCACTGTTAAAATGGGATTCTGGGGAAAGATTAATTTTGATCTGATCCTGGATATTGGACTCATGTTCCTGTGCTTTGAAATGCTACCGTCATCTGAGAAGATGACTGCAAAAAGAAAGAGGTCCTACACACTGAAGAATAAGATCACAAAATCATAGAATGATTTGGTTTGGAAGGGGACCTTAAAGATCCTCTTGTGACAACCCCCTGTCACGGGCAGGGACATCTTCCACTATCCCAGGTTACTCCAGAGCCCCATCCAGCCTGGCCTTGGACACTTCCAGGGATGGGGCAGCCACAGCTTCTCTGGGCACCCTGTGCCAGGGCCTCACCACCCTCACAAGGAAGAATTTCTTCCTAATCCAAACCTACTCTCTTTCAGTTTGATTATTCTTCGAGGGACAATGCATGTCAAAAACAATACAGCACCCTTCCATTTTTGGCTTGTGTTTAAAAAAAGAGATGAGAGCCTGGAATGCTGAAATGGCTTTTATTGTGGAAAAGTAGTCTTACATGAAACGTGACAGGTGAATATTGCTCAGCTCTTTTCAGATGAGAGTGTGCTAAGGGACTACCAGGTCTTCAAAGTTCTGTGCTTTGACATCATCACTCCCTTCATACTTACATGGCTGCAGTTGTCATTCTCATAAGCATCCTGCAACAGCTACCAGAGACCCCCACACTCTCCTGAGCTAAAATCTGGAGCAATAAGAATCCCTGTATCAATATTTTACCAGTAACAGAGTCATCATTGGAGGGCTGGAAATTATACTGGACATTTCTTGGTTAAATGTGCGTTCCATGACTTATGTGAATATACGTTTATTTAGTTTCAATCTGTGTAATTTATGTCACTCCGTTACAGGAGTAACATAGGCTTTGGTTAAAAAAATAAAGCATTGGGACAGCAGCTATTAAAAGACACACACACTGTCTCTGTACCTTGTAGATTTTTCTAACGTAAAGGCAAACTTCAATTAGCTCAGCATGATATTCAGATCAGAACAGTCATAATGAAAGGATGAATCATTTTCCATTTCAGGGAGAGGGTAACAAAAAGTCTATAATCAGTGACGTAAGTTCGACTTGTTGATATATTGAGAAGGACTTTCATTTGAATTGTTTAGGTTTCAATCTGCCTTTTTAATCACTGCTGCTGTCATGGTACCTGTTGATGGGGGCCATGCGGGAGGCAGAAAGGTGCTAATTACAATAATTTTTTTCAGTCAGAATGAGTCCTGAAATTATTCAAACCTTGTTGCCAAGCTCTGGAAATTTGAATTCCCAATTCTTCAAGAAAGAGCCACCCTGTTTCACTGCTGTAGGACTGTATGAGGACACTTTCATCACTCTGAAGTTTACCCCTTTTGACAATAGAGTGATCATACACCGTTCCCTTTACACCAGCAGAGGAAAGGGGGATATGTTGTAACTCTGAATTAAACCCAGAGTTTCCCTTTGTGAAGGCGAGCAGAGAAATGTTCCTTTTCAGCATGCAGAAAAGCTCCTCTTGCACTGAGGTGCTTCACCTGCCACTTGTGATTAATATCCCATTCTGCCCAATGTCTCACTGTGATTATTAATGATAATGCTTTGATGGATGACGGGTGTCTGCTAAATACTTTATTGCCAAACAGGCAACAATGCTCTTGTTCAAACAGATACATGGTGGAGGGGACCAGAGCAACAGGCAGATGAGCCCATATCCTCTTGGGCAAGGGCTTGAATCCAGCTCATGCCAGGATCTTTACCTCCCAGGAGATGCCTTTGGTGGTACCTTTGGAATGGGCTACAAATTCCACACAATAAGCAGGAATGACAACCATAAAAGAGCTCATCTTCAAAGTCAATGTGTGTGGTGAAGTCCATGGAATATCAGACCAAGGAAACAGCTGATAGCCTTCTCTTCCCTCCTTGAAACACTGCAGCATTGTTACCAGTGAATAGCTAACACATGTTAATTTTCCCACCACAAGGCACTGGTGGGACCAGGCACTGCAATTTTATCTGGTGTTAACCAAGGTGAGGTCAGCCCTGGGCTGGAGGGAAGGGAGGGGAGAAAGCTTAAAGTGCTGACCTCATTTAACTACTTTGCAGAAAAAACAACAGGTGTCTACTTTCCAATCAGATTTTATACTAAGATCGTTATCACACATTAAGTATATCATTACTAAAAAATAAAATGCACTTTAAAGGCTACTATCCGAAAACTAATCAGTATCTTACTATTGCCTCTGCTTATCTCTGATGTTCATTACACTCTTAACTTTTATTTTTGCAGAAAAGCCTAGAAACTTAAACTGGGTCGTACTTAGGCATTTTACAACATACACAAAGTAAACAACGTACCATCCCCAAACAACTTGCAATCTAGAAGGCAAGATGCAACAGGTGGGTGAAGCAAAGAAGCAGGTGGGAGTGTAGAAATCATAATGATAGGATGTGTTAACACTTGTACAGTTCATAGATGATTCATCAAAATAGTTGAATTACAGCTGTCTTTCCTTTCTGTCACATAAGACAAATATTGGGTTTTAGTCATAAAAATGTCCTGTACAGTTCAAGCGTGGCTAGATTTGAATGAGGTCTAAGCCTGTCCACGGAACAATAAATTGGATACTTGCAATGAATAGGCAAGTCCATAAGACATATTTCCAACACTTCCTAATTCATCTGCCCTCATACAAGGATTGTCACAGATGATCAATTATTCAGCATGAGTTTACTGAAGAGCTGTGCACTGATCCAAAGTGAGAACCTAAAACTGTGGCGAAAACACAAATCATAGCAACTCGTGAAGGAGAGGGAATCCAAGTGTCCATGCTCGAGTATCAGCCATATCTCAATTTCATTAAATATTGCTGCTGATGTCCCAGACACAGAGGACACAGAGGTCACAGTGTGACCAGGAAACACAAAAGGATCACAATGAATACAGAGGTATAAAAAATGGGGAAATAGCCGGGAGAAGGGAAGGAAGCCTTGGCAACTGTAGGAACTCTGAGAGTGCAAGGGTCCTGCAGAGCCTTGAGAATGTGGAAGGGATCTGATAAGGGAGGTGTTTTGGTGTTAAAATAGGGCTCTGCAGAGAGACATCTGACCATATAAAGGAAACATTTGGTGGTCTTGCACCGTCTTTTCTCAGCACGGGAAGAATCGCAGTGCCTTCACCTCCCTTCCACTAAACTGTGAACATCACCTGGGTAGGATGATCCTGATGCCAGCACCTTCTATAGGCACTGAAGAGAAGCAAATGTCTAAAAGCCAAAATTGCCCTGTTTATTTAACCCTGACTGCAGTGTGCCACTCACCACATCTTAGTGTAGTTAATCCCTTAATGCTGTAGAGTCTTTGTTGCTGAAAGTCTATGAATCAAGAGGTAAAAGGATCTGAAATAAATTACCCTTTGACACAGTTACTGGGCGAATTCTCCAGGTCGTGCTACATGGGGGGTAAAATCAGTTAGTCATCAGCAGGTGTTTTTTGACACTTTGTGATGTTGGAATACAATCTGTTCCCATAAATAAAGACCAAGCTTCAATGACTCCAGTTGCATTATCCATGAAGCAAAAACTGATGCTTGTTTCTGTGTTTTGTGTTGTACAGCTCTGAGTTAGCAAGGAATGGCCAATATATAAACCACTAAGAAATGCTTAAATTAAACCTTACCACATCCCAGATAAACATTACAGAGGGGAAGAGGGAAGAATTTGGGCTGAGATTAACATGAGGATCTCCTGGGACAATAGGGTTAGCTGCAGCTCAGAACAGCTCTGCAAAGCAAAGAAATCCCCATCATATCACCTAGACAAAACCCTTTTAATTATGCAGTGGCAGCTGATGTCACTGTGGGAATCAGATGTCCCATGTTTGGGTTCTCATCTTTTACAATGAACATGTCCAGTGTGAGAAAGCTGTAGGTTTGTGGGCATGCATGTAATGAATGACAGACATATTAGAATTAAAAAATTAGTACCCCAAAACTCTCCGTGAACCACAGAAACACACAGATACATTTAATAAACAAGTCTTTTTGTAGTTATGTGTTGCCATAGAAGGAAAATACACATGTCATCAGAATTTATAAATGCAGTGTTCAGAAATGGGTTGTAAGATTTGAGATAATTTTTGCATCTCAGAGAAAAATAAATTCTTTGAAACTAACCCACAACTTAGTTCTACCCTGATATTCATATTTTATCAACAATCTCACTTGACGTACATATTTTTGCTTGGGATTTTGACAAAGATAGTTATCATTCTTGCAGCAGGCTTTGTAGACCTTAGTGGGTTTAATCTCAGTTTGGCATCTTGTGCATTGAGCACATCTTTTTCTTTTTGGGTCTGAATAATCGCGTGTTTCAGAAGCAAAGCTCTAAGCAGTGTGGATATTTTGGGGCTAAATGAAGCTGTATTAGTAATTAAAGGTTAACCTGAACGAAAGATTGCATGAAGAGTTTTAGGGAAACAAGGCAGTTAAAATCTGTCACACCATACAATTAAACTACTGTTATCCTAGATATTATTGATAACCTTTCGTTGTTGCATTTCATATTTCAAGGGTTAAGTTCCAAATATCTCAAAACAATAAGGCATTTTGGTAAAGCCTTGCAATGTCCCAGAGAGATACAATATGGACTGGTCTCTCTTCAGAGCTGCCAAAAGTACTGATTGGGGTTTCAGAGACAGGAAGAACATGAGGACAAAATTACTGTATGGATGGCTAAAAAGAAAAAAGAAGAGTTGAAAAATTGCCACTTCAAATTAAGGAAAAAGTAAAAACCACCAGCAGCAGCTTATTAGTAACTAAATTGAAAAATATAAATGTCCAATACCTGTTATGAATATTTAACACTGCTCACCAGGAGAACCTGCAGGACTTTTTGGTCCCACATGAGAAATGATCAAGTGAAATCACATATTCTGGTATTTCCCAACTATTTACTCCAGCTATGAGGGCAAAAACCTCTGGTCCAAAGACTGCTCCAGCTTCTCCGTTGCTGAGGACTGTGGTGATGGATGGTACCAAGCACCAGGTTAGACATCTCTGAGAGCCAAGGCTACCTCCATAATCAGGCTGGAAACAAGCAAAACACAGGAAAAACTGCCCCTGTTTGGTTCTTAAAGTGTATTGAGAGTTGTTCTAAACACATCAGAGGAAAATGTTTATGTTTGTTTGATATTCTGAAAAGTCTAATTAAAAACTAACAATGCAAAGCAAACCTAAAGCAGGTCTGTCTTTGAAAGCCAAACATTCTGGCTAAAAACTGAAGAAAATGTGTTTTCATATTAAAATTATGTGTTTCCCTTTAAAGGTATTGCCTCATTGTAAGCATGTTTTCACATCCAAGCTCGTTTTGACAGGAAAATTTTAGCCAAGTTGCAACTTAGAAAATATTTTAGTTCGCTGAGGTGTAAGTCCTAAAAACAAGTGAGACAATTAAAATCACAAGGCTTCCAGTTTTTTCAGAGCATGGTCTTTCACCTCTCAGCACTTTCACCATAACTTCTGAATGAGCTCTAGCCTGGACAGCCAATCCTTGTGGCCTTTCTGTGCATCAAAATCACCGCACTGCCAAAGGCCACCCAAGGTAGGTCAGGGAGGAACAGCTGAGAGCTGACAACTGCTCCCAAGGATCCCACCTCTCCCTCCACTGTGGGATTGGGCTGGGACAGGCAGTTTGGTGCATCCTGGGGCACCTCACACTCAGCAATCCTGGCTGATCAATCTCTTGTTTGCAGCGCTTAGCCAAAGCCCATGCATCAGGGAACAAACATATAAATAAAGAACCTGTCTTCAAGTGCATGGATGTCAATGTAAAGATCATAGTAAAGACTTTGCAAAAAAATAAGCGTGGTTTCACTCTTTCCGTAGATTTCTATGTAATACACACCAATGAAAGAAGTACCTTTATGGAAGCTATTTGGTTTTAAAGTAGCAAAGGCAATGGTTGTGGACAGGTTTATATTTTGGACACAAAACAGCCTCCATATATCCCGGCTACATCAGGATTGAAACTCTCAGACATAAGCTTTGTCAAGTGCAGGGGACAGCATAAATGACTGTTGATTCATATTCTTTTAGGCCTGTAAAGTTATAACTATGTAATATGAACACAGGCTCTTTAGGGTAGTTTAGAGCCAACCTGGAACCCTTCCAGCCTGCATTGAAGGATGTAATGGCATAGTTTTTATTTTCTGCTTAGTGCAGTGTACCATTAATTGAAGGTAATTGTCAAGAGGAGACTGGCTTTCAAAAACTACATAGCTCTCGACTGTTCTGGTGCAGAATGGATGCCCTGAGTTTAGGATCACATTTCCCCCGTGCTCTACATTACATTTGTCTTGTCACACAATTGTGTGATTGTGTTCAACTAAATAGTTATTCCATGCTATTACGGCGTTTGAAAATGAGGACTCAAGTAACACTGCAGGGAAAGACAGAGAGAGGGGGAAAGCCAGGTTTGTGCTGGGATGAGGACTTGTCTGCTTGAACTAAACAAAAACCTGAAAAGTATCGCAGGTCTGAAGCATTTAATGGAGCAGCTCATTTGATTTCCTGAAGAAGGAAGCAGTTTGTGGCAGAATATGTTAAAGGGAAGAATCAGCTTGTTTGCAGCCACAGAATGTGCTTGTCTGGCAGTGTTTCCCTGCTCCCAGAATGACATATGAACTTCATCCACTTCTCTGCACCCTCTGCTTTTCTTTGCATGAGGAAAGGAGAAAGTCATAGTGCATTCCACCATGTTCTCCAGCTTGGACCATCAGAAGAGCAGGGCCACAGGTCACTGTAGGAAATAGAGACAAATCTGGCCTGCTGACCCCAACCCTACTGCTGTGTGTGAAGGAATTACCATCATTTACTTAAGGGATATAATATTGCTTTTTATTATCTTTAGTGCAGCAATCCCCAGGAATCTAAGGCACGATCCATGAACCACATCATGCCAGGCACGGAATAAATGAAGAGAAGAGCCCTTGCCCCAGTCTGGGGGCCATTTGTATCTCAGGGTGTAACTTGGCCCCAAACCTAGAACTTAATTAACATTGATGTTGATGATGTGTGAGGGAGAATGGAATCTGGTCCATCCTTCCACAGCTGCATCGGCTTTGCAATGCGAAAACCCAAGATGAGCCAAAAGTGATTAAGAAATTATTTTTGAAACTGGAGTCAGCACATGTAACCACAGTTAGACAACAGGGATCAGCAGATCTGCAATGTAAGGAGGTTTGAGTCTTACAAAGCTGTTTTAAAATAAAGTTCCCCTGTGAAAGTCCCTCCCTGTTTTATCAGCAAATTTATCAGCAGCATCAGCTGAGGAGTGTGATCTGCCATGGGGGAAGATCTGCTCTCTTGTATCTCTTTTCTTAGAAATCATTTATTTGGGTTTTGTAAAAAGCATGTTTCTTCTCAGAGGCATTCTTTGGATGAATGTGGGGATAGTCATTTGATTACAGATAGTATAAATGCACCTGTTTCTAGCAGGAATGACACATACCATAATTTAACTAAAAATATGAGCGCTCTCCATTAAAAATCTCACTGTGTGAGCTTCATAGGTGGTCTCTGTGCTTGTGCATGTACAGGTGGCTAAATCCCGAATAGGATTAAAATGGAAATTCCAGTTGATGTTTTCAAACCTTACCTGAGTGAGAAATTGCTCTTTATATGCTCAAACTTCTTGAACATATAGTGAAACAGTGTTTGTATGTGTATATATATGTGTATATATATGTATACATAATTAATTTCAAGGGACTCACATATAGATGCTGCACAATCTGTACTTCATTAGTGAATAACCTCCCAAAGTTTCCATGGCACCAGTGATAGAAATAATACTTTACCTGGTCAGGGCTATCCAGAATGGAAAGAAAAATTTTATATGTTTTTGAAAGGAAGGAAAAAATCAATTTATGCTGGGTGAAATATAATGCTTCCCTGTGATGGTTTTTTTGTTCCCTTCATTAGACTCACAATCTCACTCTCATTACAAAAACCCCTGTACTACCATCCAAGGGTCCCCCAAAACCCATTACTGATCAAATATACAGAGCCTGTGCCTGCAAACAAAGACTAAAGGCACATTTGCAATCACGTATCCCACCCAAACATGAGACACTGATTAGCTTCAGAAGGGTTTCAGCTGCCTTGGGTGAACTGTTGGACTCGGTGGAGCAGAATTTGAATTTTTTTTTTTTT
>VZRO01003285.1:793417-814308 GCA_013397915.1 Daphoenositta chrysoptera | reverse complement strand
TTTTTTTTTTTGACATCCTAAAGCTACAGCTCTCAATCACTCTTACTTTTATCAGACCATCATGTCACATTCAGGCAGGATGTGCCAATACTTTCATCAGACTTGAACACACAGAGATGACCATGGGACCAAACAGAGAGTTCTGTGGAGTTTCCCTGATCTCCTAAAACTCAACATGAAAGAAGATTTGTGTATGATAGCATGTGTGTTCTCACACACAGGAAATGATGATGAACTTTGTGTATGTGTTTACATATAAAATTATCACCACCAGTACATCTTCTAGACACCTCCTGTGCTATTCTGAAAACACTTGGATAAAATGACACCTTCAGAACTGTTCTGACCCCTTGCTCCCATGACACTGAAGGGCTGCATGTGGAAACAGCTTGCCTCTGTAATGAATTATTTAATACAGCCTCATAAATCATCAGTGATTGAAAGATGTTGAACTGATTCTGGTGTATCTTTAAACGAATTACAAAAACAAATCTCCATTTCCTTCTGGTGCCCTCAACCAGAATAAATGGTGCCAACCAGTGGCTTTTAGTAATGTTTAGAGCTGCCTATCATTTGGGCTCTTTGGGTGATTAATCGAAGTTATAGAAGTAGGTAAACACTGTGCTATTAGCTTGTCTCCTATTCTGATACAGACCAAGCTTTGCATAACCCAAAGGATGTGAAACTCTTAAAAGTTCAGTGTTTGGGAGTTTAAGTCATTGAGGAAAGTAATAGCTCTAATGCATTTTGCCTCTTGCCATGTACTTTTGGGGAAAACATATTGACAGTCTGGAAAAATTCTCAGAAGAAAAAAATGTAAGAATTTGTACTGAGGAAGAAAAAAAGACAGGAAAGAAAGGGGTTCTTTTACAAGGATAATAGTCACCATAAGCTTTTATTCCTATAATTAAAAGAAAAAAATATAGTGGCAAAATTATTTAGCAAAATGTTGCAACTCCATTCTGACTTGCTTGTCTGCTGCATTTATGAGTTTATAAAACATACAGGTTATGAAAATAGGAGCTCTCTTGTACATCTTTATAGATGATTCATTTACTGTTTCTGAAGAAACTGCAGTTTATTCAGAGATTATGTAGTTCATTTACAGAATGTTTCCACATTTGTAACTTACCAGCCTCTTTCTCTGAAAAGCAATAATGGGAATGGAAATGTGAAAAGAACCAGTTAAAATCAATGGAGCAGAATCAGAAAAAATGTCAGCAAATGTATTGAAATAGAAAACAAAGAAGATGTATGCTTATCACTTCAGCTGGAAAAAAACAGAGATAAATATATACTTGTGTGTGTGTATATAGATATACATGAATAAATATTTCTTTATTACTTTTTTAGTGGAGACATCCAGAGATTTGTGCTGATATCCCAGTTTTGCTGACTTTTCCTCTGAAGACACCACTTCATAAGTTTGAATATGGACTGAACACCTTCCCTTCCCTTGGTGTGCACATGATCAACCCTTAGAAGATCCCCAGGCCAGCTCTTTGAAGAACGGGGCTGCATCCTCAGCTGTACTTCTTTGTGAACATGGAGAAGCCTCTTCAAACACCACCATCTCAACTTTGCATGGGCAAAGTTATACGTACTCTCCAGTTAAATGCTAAACTTTTTGGACTGTGAGTGCCCATGAAGCAGAATTCAGCTTTAGTGGGCTGTTATCTGGGGCCTCTGTATGTTGACTGAATGCAAAAAATGAGGAGAGCAAAACAAGTCCTTCCTTCTCCCTTATTATACCCTGCACCTCCCAAGCTCCAGATTATTGTCTGTACCCCAGATGAGCTTTTTAAAAAAAATATAATATATATATACATAAAAATATATAAAAATGTATCTGCTGCAGATAATTCCTAAGCAAGTGTCATTGTCACATGCACGTAAGTTGATGAGATGTAAAGCAGTAAAAGAAGAAAATAAAATTGAAAGGAATTGGAACAAAATAGAAATAGTGGAATAAAACCAGTATAATGCTGTAAATGGAACGTAAATGAATGAACCTCTGGAAATTAATGGTGATCTTACTGGCCTAGGTCAAAGACTGTAGGAAATTATGCTCATGCTTTAGCATTTTGCTTCTTGTAGCCAAACATTCCCAATATGGTTGGTAGTGTGAATGTATGAAACAAAGAGTTTCAAATGCATTGCTGAATTGGAATGAATTTAATGAAGCGCAGGGAAACTGCAGTAATGGAAAAATTGACTCAACAACTAACAAAATCAACAAGACAGACAAGAATAAATAAATATCTAGATGTAGGGTTTCCGTTCGCTCCGTTCTCAGAAAAGACGGAACAACTGTACTAAAACAAAATTCTTCGAATTTTGACGTGAGATCTATCATTAGTCTGATCCATAGTCAGTTGGCGTAAGTAGGGGCTTTTCCACTGTTTTATATAGTTTTCGGAATGAGACTTAGATGTTCAGGTGTGAAGGTAGAATGAAGTATTGCTAAGGAAACATTTTTGGTGTCCAAGAAAAGAATTGACAAAATGGAAAGGTTAGCTAAGAAAGAATATAGCTGGCCAAAAAGAAGGTTGTACCTTGATATGAAAAATATAATAGAAAGGGTCCCTGGAGAGATTTTCAAGCAGCTCTAAAAAACAGTAACTAAGTCTGTGTAGGATTTCCAATGAAATATGCATTTTTTAAAAAAGAAAATAAAAAGCATCTGGTATATTTCTGATATTACAACTATACTTCAAGAAAAATGGTTGTGAATCAGGGCCTGTTCTCAACTTAATGTGAATATATGACTCCCATTGGTGATAAAAGGGACTTCTTATACATTCCAGAAGGAAATCACTGGCTATTACAGCTATGAAATATGAAATGAACCCTCTGTTTCCATGCAAGAGGAATAAATACATGGAGAAAATGTCTCTTTCTGATATCATTAGCTCAAAAATATCTTAATAGATAGGAAGAAAAATTTTCTGAGTTATTAATAATGACTTCAATTAGTAGAGTATCTGAAACATGTATTTATCTGTAAGAAGAAAGCACGCTGGGAGAAAGAATTGAGAAGCATCTTAACATCTCTTTGTATGGGAAATAATCAATTATTCTTCATGTACCACAGCTGTTGCTAAAAATATAATTGGAATGTGTTGTGGTTTAGGAATGGTATTCCCCAATTTAGTGTTCCCACTGCGACACACCAAGCCACGTTCTGCTTGCTCACTCCCCCCTCACCTTCCCCCTCCACCTGTAGTGGGATGGGGAGGAGAACTGGAGGCACAAAAGGTAAAGATCATGGTTTGAGATGACAATGTTCTGGAAAGAGCAGTGAGATAGGAAAACGAGCAGTGACAGCAACAATACTAATAACAGAGTGTAGAAGAAATGAACGACTCGCATGCGAGTGCTCATCCCTGACAAATACCCAACCAGTCCCTCTGCCATCCCTCCAGCCCACAAGAGCCTCTCTTCCTCCCAGCTGGCTGTAGCCAGGACAAAGTGACACTCCCCATCCCTGGAGGTGTTCCAGGCTTGGCTTAGTGGGTCTCTGAGGAACCCGGTCTAGTGGAAGATGTCCCTGCCTCTGGGAGGGATCTTGGAACAAGATCATCTTTAATGTCTCTTCCAACCCAAGCCATTCTTTGATTCTAAAAATTATTATTTCCATTAGTGGACACAAATATGAATTCAGCATTCCAAATCCTACATTAAGCTATCACTTAGAGGTAACTAGATATTAAAAAGCAGCATGAGGCAGCAGGGCTTCAGTGAAGCGGGTGCAGAGTGAGCTCCACAAACATTCTCAACACACAGGAGAAAGTTTTTGTGACAGGATTCTTTGTGACAAAAACCTGTCAGTGCACTGCAAATCTAATTTTCATCTTCTGTGCAGTGGTGTGAACCTTTAGCAAGATGGCTAAAATCAGTGGATTTATATTGGGGTGAAAGTACAATTGGATTTATCCTTTGAAAATGAGCTGCCTTCCCCCATCTTACGAGTGTAAAACAACTCTCTGCTCTCCAGTTGATTAAAACTAAGAAATAAATTTCAAAAATGTTTATGAAAAGTTCATCTGAACCCATACCAAAACTCAAAAATAATCTTGAACACGAACATAAAATATTTGTTTCCAAACACTACTTTTCACTTTTTCTCTTAAAAATGATACAAATCTTATCTGTTTTGTAGCTGCTTTTTCTATTCCGATGTTACCACAGGGCGAAAATTCAATGCATGCAAGCAAGAGTTAGATGGATATTATCAAAACATGTTCTACTCATTCAAGGACAAATCTAAGCTGGTGTCCAACATAATATCTTTTGTGATCTTTTTCACACACTTCTTTCTTTTCTCTTTTTTTTTTTTTTTTTTTTTTTTTTTTTGACAGAGGCTCTGTTCCCAGTTGTAGCTGTACTTCAAACCTACGAGAAAAGTCTTTCCCTCACTGTTCAGCATCTCTTCTGGGAATTCAAAAGAATGGTAAAAATCATTCCAGAAGGGAAACTGCATGGAGACTTGCTGCTTGAGAACAAGGAAAGATGATCACTCATAAAATGCAGGTAGGAAATGAAACAGGAAAGCTATCAGATTCAGACTTCCTCCATGAATAGAGGTTACCAAAACAAGCACTCCAAAATAAAAAAGGAAATCATTGACATTTGGTCAATCGGGACTGAACTGGCTGGAGTTGTTCCGGACAGAGACTGAATTGCTGTGACTCAGACAACCAGGCAGGAAAGTTTGCTGAGGGCCAAATGCCAGCAAAAACATGGGAAATGTGTTACTCCACTAATGTTAAAGCGACTTCCCACCCTTGCTCCCCTTTAATGCTCCCCTCTTCCTGGTGAAACTAGACTTGGGCAGTGGCAGAGCTCTTCAGATGGCTCCTACTGAAGGCCTGAATTTTCCCTTGTGCCTGGCCATCCTTTCCTGTCTTGCCAGCCTCACTCCTTTCAAAAATACGCGTTTTAGATAACACATCAGCTTTTCTCCATGCCCCTGCAGAGAAAACCTTGCCTTACCTCCCTTTCTCAACTCCATCACACAACTGTGTTGGTTTCTAGGACTCCTTAATGGAACAAATGAGTCAAAAGGGCTTTAAGAGCCCAGGCCAGGGTGAGGGTTTCACCTGAACACATTAACAGCCAACAAGAACTGTTATCATCACTTCATCTGACTCCTGCCCAGTGTTGTCTGTGGAATTTCAACAGTGATAAGTTTACTGAGCCTCCCTGAATTGTCCTGAAGCTTGTGAGTATTTTTAACAATGATATTTAGCCCAGATTTTACAAGTGAACAGGGCTGAGGCTCTACTCTTCTTAATATGCTTCAAAAATGGTTAATTACCCAAACGTAAAAAAAAAAAAAAAAAAAATAGAGACTCTACACTCACCCTCACATGGCTTATAGGAGGAATTTTGGAGTTCAGAAATTCATCTGAGGTCATTCCTGTGTAACTCCCTTAGTCCTAAGAAATATTGGTGGATTATTTTAAATCTTTCTGTTGCAGAGTCCAGCTTTTATGTCATACTTAAATTCCTTCCCAGAGACATTAATATTTTGATGATACAGAGTTCGAGTTCTGAGTTGTGCGACTACAATTTTATATAATCAACAGTAGACATTGACAGACCTCTTACATCCCCACATTTTTACCACACAGGTCTTTCAATTAAAGTCATGATATTATTAATGTCTTTTTAACTATACATTAATACAATAAATTAATGTGATGTTTGCAATGTTCCTACACCAGTTATGATAGAGGAGTTGTGACTGAGCCAGTCTCACAAAAAAGGAACCAGAAATGTGAAGTAAAATGAATTTTGATACAGATACAGTGCAATATTGACAAATCTGAAGCTGGAACACTTCACTGAAACTGATTCAGATATGAAAGCATGCACACCAGAGTTAGAAGGTGTAAGCAGTTGATAGAAATAGAACACTTTTAATCTTCTCTGTAACTATGCTTTTAACATAGTCATTGACTCACACTTTCCTATGTATGTATTTAAGATCCTAATCCTTAAATGTGGAATGCAACCAGAGAAGGGAATGAGGTGAAATGCATGTATTGCTATTCTGGGCATGTACTGTGCATAAGAGTATTCATAATAAAGGGAGTATACAAGTTTGAGATAGATAGATACATAGATACACAAACTGATAAAAACTGGATTCTCATTTGCAGTACTCCTCAAATAGCTGCATTATTTAGTGTTCTTTTATCTATTCAGATATCTCTCTTCAGGAGGAAAAAATTGCCTAGGAATTCATTTCCTTTGAAAATTTAACTCTTTCTCAAAACTTATCCAATGAGATGAAATTTGCCGGAAGGTTCTCAGGTTACTGTGAGCATCTCACAGATAGACAGTGAAGGATCACAGAGTCCTCATGTCCTTACAAAATCAGGCTTAAAAGGCCACACTTGTAAATCTTTCTACAAAGCTGACTCAAACGTGGATGGAGCAGAGATCAAGAGTTTCATGATCCAGAGAGTAGCTCCAGATTTTACGGTTAAAGTAAGAGATATGGACATGCTGTGGACCTTTTTCTCTCTCTTTACCATTGGGATCTGACCATGACTTTGGTCATGACCATGGCTTTCTTCCTGTCCCTGGCAGCACTGGTTGTGGTTTCCTCCCCAGAACAGAGCTCTGGGAACAAGGTGTTGTATTACATGGATGCTGCCATGTCTGCCACACTCTTCTACCTAAAATCATAAAACTTCAGCATCAGTCAAGCTTCAAGTGACCTCTGGAGATCTCCAGTTCAATCTCTTACTTTCACAGCTAGACCAGGTTGCTCAGAGCCTTGCCCATAAATGTTTTTTAAATCCCTAAGAATTTACGAAATCCCACAGCCTCTCCAGGGAGACTTCCAGCTCTTAGCCACTTCCATAGTAAACATTGTCCCTGTGTTAAAGGTCCTGTCTTGCAATGTCAGCACTGCCTCTGGACCTATTTTAGTATACACTTGGCAAGAGTCTGGGTTCATCTTTCCATGCCATCCTTTAGGCAGTGGAAGAGGGTTTTACCAAACCTCCCCTTCTCTTAAAGAAGTTTTATTCTCTTTATTTGTGTAAGAACCCACGTGCAAAGCTACAAGATGGAAACACATAGCCAACACATCACAGAGGAGGCTTGTCTGACCACGTTCTAGGCAGTCATGTGGTGTGTTAATCCTTTGACAGAGGAGAAGAGGCCATCCATCAAGCTTTGCATGGGGAGTGCCCTTTCTAATGGGGCTCCTCCCAATGCGGGATCCCACTACGTGCTGTTGCACCCACTTTTGCAGCCAAGAGTCAAGCAGACCTGATCCTTTGTCCTCATTGCCCATGACCAGATCATGAGAAAATACAATATTCACATAAAGTCACTCTCCCCTAATGCAACTTGGCACAGCAGGGATCTATGTGACTCTGAAGGGGTGTAAAAGGCACCTAAGTGAGCTGATCACTTGGAGCTTTCTAATACCAAGAGAGGGAGAAAGAAGTGTGCAGGGGATGATTCAGATCATTGAAAAGGAGCCATCTGAGTTGGGCCACAGAATTTTCCCTCTAAAAATATTTTTTCATCTCCACTGAGAGCCTGATGTGATTAAAACAAGTACAGAGACAAACTTTTGGATATTTAAAGTGTTTGTGAGATTTTTTTCATGTGAAGACATTATCTGCATCATAAGGAAGTTCAAGAATTCTTGAGTCAGAGGGACTGATTTCTGTACATCATCAGAAAGCCAGCTTTTGCAGTGGCTGATCTGGTCTGTCAAAAGACCAACAGCAGCTTCTCCCAATTCTTTGTACACTTGCTGCAAATTATTTGCCACATGTCTTTTTTAAGACAGGTTTTGTAGCTCTGACAAACTATGTTACAATATTGTCCATGGTTGTATTTTTGCTGGGTTGAATGAATGTTTCAAAAAGTAAATATTTAAGTAACATGTTAAAAAAAAAAANAAAAAAAAAAAAAAAAACTGTGATACAGCATTAGCAAGAAATAAACCTGTCCATTAAAATAATAAAGTAAAAGATGAAGTGTTTGAAGCAAACTTAGGGCTAAATGATTTTTATGTAGCCAAGCTCTGCAAATACTCAAAGCTTGCTGAATATTCCGCCTTTCCTTTCTGCAGATGGAAAAAGAAAGATATTTTAAAAGAAGAGTAGTTCTGAAAAGATGTTGAGATGGGCTTTTAAGAACAAGAAGCTCTGAAGACTTTCAAAAACACTCCTGAAACTCAAACGTTTTGCCTCATCCTGAATTCCAGAGCCATTTGAGGTTCATTACTGACTGAAATTAGAGGTGGCTCTGCCCTAATCACAGTCTTTGGACTGGACAGAAGTCCAGTATCTCTTTGAAACAATGAGCATCATATTAATGTGGCGTGGAAGAGCTGAAATGACTCAAAGAGGCCGCATCACCCAGCAACAAGATCAGAACTTTGCAAAGCAAGTCCATAAATCAAGAGGTGACAGTAAATTTTTAACAGTGTATATACTCAGGCATGAGCAAGAGCCCAGTTTATTTTACAGGCATGATGATAGGGGTGAAGAATGCTGCAGTGATATGGATAACGTGGTGGCACACCTGTAACCTCCAGGTCTGAAAGAGAGATCTGTTTGCACTTCATCATTCCAGGAAGAAAAAAACACACAGACCTCCTGCCACAACACACCCTAAATGGAGCCTTACTGTCCCGAGGAAAAAAAAAAAAAACCATAATGTACAAAGTATACCTTGTCAATGTTATTCTCAGTGATTATGTACTTCCATGGTATGTGGAAGTTTTATAGAGCAATTACATCCATTGTGACTTTGTAATTACAGTATTGGGAGGTCACAGACAGAGAAACTTTGCCAACTCTATTGATTTTTAAGGCTAGCCTGAACAGGATATAGATTTGCTCTGGACTTGTAAGTTTTCAATATATACACAAAGTGCTGTACACTCAGGAGACAAGCAGTGGTAAGTGATGTTCATGCCAGCCATGGGCATGAGTCTGATCTCTAGCGCTCTTTCAACATAAATCTACATGATCAACCTTGTAAAATAGTGTCTTTGTGGAAATAAGTAATTAGGAGAAATTCTGGAGACTGGAGGAAATTGTTAAAAGTAATTTAGCAACTAAAATCAGCCTTCCTGACTACCATCATGGTTTGGATTGTGTTTATAGACCTTAACTATTTATTTTTTGTTTTTTCACTTTTTTAACTATTTGCTTTTTGAACCATCCATCCTACAGCAAAAATTCCATTCTGGACAGTGGTGTAACAGAAGAGCTGATCGATTTTTTTAAGCTCTACAGTGAAGTTTCACTAGAGAAGAAAAGCTAAGAAAGAAAGAGTTTTTATCAAGTAAGTGACAAAATTGCTTGAGTTACTGAACTGAATAAGGTTGAACTGATCTTACTTAAGCAGATAAGAGCTGTGTTCACAGAGCATGGTGGATCCCTACCACACCACTATTTGTGAGAATAATGGGAAACCTCAGCTATTCCACAGAGCACACATTCCTTAGTATAAATTTAGGCACAGAGCTTCTTCTCAGTAGGGTTACCTGCAAAATTAATTTTCTGAAAAATGTAAAAAAATTATTTAAGCAAAAATTGTGAGAGTTGGTGGGGTTTTGTTGCTGCTGTTTTTTGGTTTGTTTTGTGGGGTTTTTTTCAGGGTATTGATTCAAAATTAAATTCTTTATTTTAAACCAAAGGATTTTTTTTTTAAACAGAATTTTTAAAAAATCAGAAAGCTTCTCACTCATTCTGATATGATGCATTCTAGATTTCTTTCTGAAGCATGAAAGATTTCTTCCACATGCTGTCTTTAATAAATATGCAGAAAATTTATACAAGAAAAATTATCATTGTCAAAAGAACATTTCCATGGAAAATATTGAAATGTAGTGGTAGGACAAGGGGGAATGGTTTTAAGCTGACAGAGGGAAGGAGTAGATCAGATATTAGGAAGAAATTCTTCCCTGAGAAGGTGGTGAGGCCCTGGCACAGGTTGCCCAGAGAAGCTGTGGCTGCCCCATCCCTGGAAGTGTCCAAGGCCAGGTTGGACGGGGCTTGGAGCACCCTGGGATAGTGGAAAGTGCCCCTGCCAATGTCAGGGGGCTTGAAATGAAACGGTCTTTAAGGTCCCTTCCAACCCAAACCATTCTATGATTCTATCATGGGATTTCTGTAACACTAATCACAATCCCATTTTTTTCAATTGAATGAAAATTTGGCAAACTGTAGGTGGCACCATTGAACATTTTGGTACAGCTGACTGCTTTTTCCACTGAAAAAGTGAGACACTCCAAAGTCTTCAAAAATACCAATGTTAAAATGTCAGAATATCCCAACATCTCCTGAGAAATACTTAGCAGCCTTTTGAACAAACTTCCTTCACAATATGCTTATGAAAAGTCTATACTTTTTCAAATTCTGTTTGGGAATTTTTTTGTTTGGTGAAGCGAGGATCAATTTCCCTCCAATGTGGTATCCTATTGGCTTCCCATTCTGGCATGCATATACTCTAGATTGATCTGAAAACTACCTCTGCCTAACATCTGACCCATAAAAATGAATTTTGAAGTTGTTTGAAAAAGATAAATTACTTTCAAGGAACAGAAATATCACAATGAATATAATGAATAAATGAAATTTCCTTCTTTAAGACAGCAGAGTTTAGGAGTGAACCTTTAACTGTGGACAAGACTGCCTCTTACACCAGGGTTACTGAGCGCTGTTCAGTGTAATATAATGGGGACGTTAAATAAGGGTAAGTGTAATTAATACATAACATTAATAAGAATCAATTTTCATTCTCTTCTTAAGGCCGACTGGCATTATCATTATTTTATTTTTTAATTTCCTGGTGATATCGCCTTCTTTACCAGCCTTCTCATATGACTGAGATAAGCTGTTGCACATTCTGATTTGAAAGCAAGAGGAATGGTAATTAAGTAATTTGAAATTGAAAAGAGCTTAATCAAAGGGGCTTGTACAGTATGAAACTGTGCAGAACCTCCATCTACCTTTGAGAGAGATCCTTCTTCAAAATGTCTCCTGAAAAAAAATCTCATCCTGATCCTGGTCTCATTTATTTCAAGAGCAAAGCCTCCACTGATATGTCTAACATGACACCTCCAAATATCCTTATTTCAAGGGCTGAAAGTCAGTTTTAAATTGATGATTTAGGGCTTGGAATACCAAAGAAGCTCAATTCACTCTGAATCCAAAGTGTGGATGAGATCTACAGGGCTGCCCAGGCACACCAGGTTGCTCGCTGAGCTGGTCACACTACTCAGATCATCCAGTGTGATTCTGTGATTCTGTGATCATAACAAAGGAGGCTTCAGTGACACTCTAAAACACAGTAGAAACAACATTAAATAAAAGAGGGGAAATTGGATTCTGGTTTTAAAACCACGGTTTTCTCACCCCATAACTTGTAAAAGAATAAATAATTCCGAACTGTGAACCAAAACTCAAGACTGTTTCCTTTTATTAGTATCACTCAATAGAATGACACTCAAGCCACAGACACCGAGAATCTTAGAGTCCTCTTAGCATGGACTCTCAACTCTATTCTCCACAGCAAAAAATCCATTGCTTTTTTTCAGTTCTGATATAACTTGTTGATTTGGCAATGCTGGTGGACAAAAGATGATGAAAGTCTGAAGACCCTATGCATAAAGAAAAAATTACATTTGGGTCATCCACACCCTGGACAAACAATCCTGTACACATAATGTCTAGATAAGGGAGAAAAGAACCAGGTCATGTGTTTCCTTTCCAGCTAATATACATGTGCATGTGAGTATAGTGAGATACAGATTGTCATGGCCATTTTTCTCTACAGATTATGGTAATGATTAAATGAGCATGAATACGGACTTCTGAAAATGATAACAAGTAGGGGAAATTCCATCCTATTTTGTATCTCTATCTTTTCTGTGAACAGTACTTTGTTATCTGCAATATGCAAGTCTTTGAATAGGTGCTATTAATTTAATATGCATTTATTCTTTCTGATCTCTCTTTAATTTTAAATTAAGTGAAGTCAATGATCAAAGAAAGGCCAGAATAATAACCCTGTAGGATGATTTTTTTTTTTTTTATCTTTTCTTTTGGTCACAGAAAGCAATGAGAAGTGGCACTGTCTGTTTTTTCCGGGCCAGTTCTGCAATATGTACCTAGGTGACAATGTGGCCTGCAGTAACACCAAAGTACATGGGAGTCACCCAAATAAACAACTGCCAAGTAGAGCAAAGGCCTATGATCAAGCTCTAAACACCCTTATTTACCTTTTGTGTTTCAGCAGTTGCTAAGAGCCACAAGCTCATTGCTCCAAGCCATTAAACTTGGAGCAGAAAGGCTATCCCTGCCCCAAAGAATTTGCAGTAATAGGTTGTTTAACTCTGTATAACTTAATCTGCTTATGAGTGAAAGACATATACTCACACACCCAAACTCTCTTCAACAGAATATTTAACTATGCTCCATAAAAAACATGACAAAGATTGGAACCATCCCGGAGATACTAAATTTCTTTGTCATTCTGCAGAAAACAAAGCCAGGTCCATAACAGAATCAATACCCAAGCATTACTCAGGAGGAAGTGGGTTGAGAACTTACCAATTTATTTCTTATAAGCCATGACTAAAGCAAATTATTTTCAGGCTGACCTCTCTAACATGTTTGTAGTTTTATATAGAAAGATTAGCTCAGCAGATAAGATGCAGTTTTTGTTAGACCAACCAGTATGGTTGGGGAACAAAAACAACAAAAACCAAGCTCTGAGGCACAACAAAGCTTCGTCCAGCCAACGGGCTTGTGCATCAGAAAGACAGGGGACGTATTTAACCTTCCTTCCCTCATTTAATTTCATCATCCGTGTCTTTAAAACTTTTCTAACATCCATAGTCAATATCAGTCAGTAATTCAATGAGCTGTAAGATGCCCAGTTGCAGGACACAACTGAAGATTGAGCCATCCCTTTGAACATAGGTTCCTACTTGGCACCAGGATTTAAGCTCTGGACTACAATGACCAGAAGTGAGTTTAGAAATTTCTTGGATGTTTGAGCTACTCTTGACTTGCCATTAACCTGACAGTTACAGATGATAAATAGCAAGCCCTAATATTTTGGTTCTGTTCTCTCTTCCTCAGCTGAGGAGGCCTGAGATGCTCCTTATCTAATCTAGACAATTTGGGGGAAATGTCATAGTGGACAGTAAAACTTTAGAACATTTTTTTTTCCTTCACATTTTGAGTTTTGACATGTATTCACCAAACATGTCTAGTTGTAGTTTTGCTAAATTGTTCTGCAGAGTGAAAAATGAAAATTTTGTTGAATTCCTTATGGGTTTTAATAACTAAAGAAAAAGAAACATTTTGTTTTAAAAACTCTGTTCCTATTACTGTTCCAAAATTAAAAAAAAAAAAATTATTTCTGGGCAGCCTTTGAGCTTTGGCTTGCACCTGTGGTCAGAATTGGATCAGCCAAAATCTGCATTAGCATTCAGCTCATTCAGCCTCTGGTAAAACCTCTACCTGGATCAGCAGGTGGTTTATTTTTTTTTTTTTAACACAATGTCTGAGATAATAAAAATTGTGAAACAGTTGGTTTTTTTGTATTTATTATTTTCCCAAGTGGCCTTTTTTTTTTAACCACTGTGACACCGAGGGCAAAGGTTTGGTGCCATGGATCATGTTAAAGGGATTGTTGGTAGGGCTTCAGAGCAGTATCTTCTCTGTTAAAGAACTGGGAAGGTGGAGAGAGACTTCTTCGTGAGGCCTCCTCTTCTTCCACCATATGAGAAGAATCCCAGGGAGTGATCCAGCTGCAAAACTGAACCCAGGTCTGTGTTATTCTTTGAGCATTGTTGCATTTTTAATCTGAGGCCACTTAGAAGTTTAGCAGAAAATTGGATTTTCTAACAATTCAGAAGACTTAATTCCGTATTGAACAATGGGCAGAACCTAAGTGCTGCTAGGTTTAGAGCTATATAAATCAGTTATATCCCTCCTCACTTAAATCCATCTATTTCTTGGTTGGATTGTGGGAATTGCTCATTCCACTGGTACAGGACAGGTTAAGATGGGAAGCCCAGGTTACTGTTCACAGCCCCTGGAAGGGATGACCTGGGCAAGTACAAATGCAGGCACGAATTTCCATTTCTGGAAAGCACTATTACCGTATGGAAAAGTTTGCTGGTTAAATCACACACAATATACAGATAAACATCACGTCTTGATACCAGTGGAAATTATCCCTGCTATCAACAAGAGCAATTACTTATGGAGGGAATCACCTCACCTAAATGTAGTTATCTACAAGTCAGGCATCTAATCTAAGGTAACCACCTAAGCTCCCTCTGTGATGAACAGACAGAAATTGGCAGTGGAAGAGAAGGAAATTCGTCCTGTCCCAAGATAAATCTCCTGAGATAGGTAGACTGAATCACCTTCCAGAGGTGCTCATCTCTCTGCATTGACTGCAGAAGGAGCACAGATAATTAGCCATGACTAGACACCTCATTTTTAGATACCTAGACACCTAAACTTTGGTAAGATGAATCAGAGCCGAGTGATTCCTGCTAGGTAAACTTCCTCCTTCCCATTCCTCAATGAGAGAATGTCTGACGCCTGAAACATAAAACTTGGACTGTTTCCAAAATCATCTTTTTCCTTTTCATTTAGAATTTTTTAAAACTTTTTTCTGTATGATTGACCTCAAATTACCCCATTATGGGGATATTCAATTTGCTGCTGTTAGAGTGTACACAAACTGCTATTTTTGTTGGAATACCTACAACAATGTACTTTCAGAAAGGAAAATGACAACACTTGATAAATATGTATTTTAAAACATTATAATAGAATCATCTCTATTTTATTTGCTTTCCTGCTAAATCTGGTGTAATTTTATGTACAGCTTCTATTTCCCACAGGATTTAAAAAAAAATTACAGCTTTTTAAGAAGATCTGTGTCTACAAATAAATCCAGCTTCATTTTATTGCAGTGTTTGATATAATTTGTATAAGTTACAGCCTAATAAAAGATAGGGGAGCAAACTTCAAGCCACATCATCTGTTTTTCCCCCCAGTAGAGATATAAAATTATATTTGTTCTGGTTCTTTTTGTGTGGTTCATCAGATTAGGAAATTTTATTAGACCTCCTACTTCGGGCTTGTAACAATAAGATCCTTCCTATGCCAATAAGTGAAGCTTAGAGAAGTTCTGATGCGCTTATAGGCAAAGTGAAAAATATAGGCTGGAAAGGCATCTTCATTTATTTAAGCACATACTTAGTACAAGATTAAAGTTATTTGCTTACATGCTGTCCTTAATATGGATAGGCTTAAAGGCATTTCCATGTATTTTCCTGAATGGGAAACACATTCTCAGATGTGCAATGAATTTTCATTATTGTTTATTTGATGTTAAGTATCTGAACGTTAGATGTGCCAACGCACACAAATGGAGGTAGACCCTGGTAAGTACAGTTCACAGGGTGCAACGTGGGGCAAAGGGGCTGAATAACAGATGAATTTTAAAAAATCATACCTTTGGGCTGAAATTTCCATGTAAAATTTTGCTCACATTTCAAGTGTAAGAGCACATACTTGTTACTCCAGATTTTAGAACATTTTGCCTTATCCCTGTCCATACTTGGCAAAAGAGATGTTTAGGTAGGGCAACATGTGTTTTTCAGGACCAAAATTTCTCTAGGATTCACTGGGTGGTACAGAAAGCCACATGCTGTCACAGGTCTAGACTAATGTTTTCCAAGCCTTGTGAGAGGACGTGATTTTTTTTAAAGGAAATCTGGATAAATTGAGACTCAACAGCAGTGTAGGGCTTGCACTGTGCAAATTGACTCATCAGCCATAGGTAGGGAGGAGTCAAGTGGAAGTTTTACCACTAGCCAATGAAAATTACTTAACCCTTTGGAGTTCTTTTAAATATGGTCATTGAGACCCCTGGGACAAATCACAAAGGCAGATTCTAATGGAATATCATATTTGAAATTATCACAGACCTCAGGGAGCTAGCTTCTGTCTTGCCAACTGTGAGAGCAGAGAAACCAAACTCTGAAATCGCTATGATGAAACAAGGTGAGCTTTCTGTTACAGACGGGTGGTTATTATTTTCTGTTTCTGAAAGGCCTGAAATCTTTTCTTTCACTGGAAAAAAAAAAAAATGTGGTTTTGTGGTTAAGGCACTGAATTCCGACTAGGCAGTGCTGGACTCTTGTCACAGCTTTACTTTGGCATGAGGCTGGGAAAGCCTGTCACTTTTCAAACCTGCAGCAATATTGAGGTGCACGCCTAATCTAACCAAACCAAAGATCACAGGGTCATAGGATGGTTTGGGTTGGAAAGAATCTTAGAGACCATCTAGTTCCAATCCCCCTACTGTGGGCAGGGACACTTTCCCCTAGACCAATTTGCTCAGGGCTCCATCCAACCCGGCCTTGAAAAGATCTCACAGGTCATCCCGATTAGTGGGATGCAGGACCAAGACCTTAAGTTCTCTGTGACCCTTCCAGATGTGTAAATTTAGGTCCAGTATACTTCCTTTTTTTTTGTACTGTATATGTAAATGAAACCTGTGAAGCAGCCCTTTGGTTCTGCTTGTCCTAATTTAAATGCAGTTTTCAGTATTGAGGAAATTGGTTCGAAAAAGAGGTGAGACAGGTGAGCATTTGGAGAAACAACAAAATAAATGGCACAGGGCTGGAGGAAAGACAGCAAAACAGGGGCTTGCTGAAGGTTGAGAGGGGAAAAAATGCAACATAGAATCATAGAACCTAGGAATGCTAAGGATGGGAAGGGACATTAAAGATCATCTAACGTCCCCACCATGGAGGTTGGGAACTATCATTTATCTTGTAGTGTAAAAAAAAAAAGGTAGGTGAAAATGTAGTCTGTTCCCCTCTGCACTTATCAGCAGGACAGGGAATGATGAGTTGCACTGGATGACCCTCCAAAGTCCCTCCAGCCCTTTTGTCTGTGTTTTCTAAGGCTGCAAATTTTGTCTGGGTACAGGATGTTATCACTGTTGGTCCTGAGCTTCATGCACACCTCCAGCACTACTGCAGGATGGAAAAACTGGGCATAAACAAACATCTTTGTGTCATGGTAGCTTTTGGCCAGAGTTTATAAGAAGCCATCCATCAAAGAGCAAGAATGCTTACAAGTTTTGAGTTGAGAAAGTGCAGCGGCAAGCTTTTGGGGGGATTTCACAATACTGATTTCTTGGTTTGAAGCAAAATACATTTACAAGAGCATCTGCTGGTGTGAGTCTCTTAAATATGGCATATACTCCGTGTTACTGCTTCATCATCATGTATAATTGGCAATAAACCTATTTAGAATTCAAGATGCATAAAACTGAAAGTCTTTGAAGGGAATAGCTGCTGAGATTATATTTATTGTGCTTTCCCACAATATTTTTCTATGCATAATGTGATAAACCTCCAAGGTGGTTGTAGGCAAAGCTGAAATATTCACAAGTATGCAGTTATTATGAATTTAGACAGGTTGTAAGACATTTTGATATCAAACTCTTAATGAATGGCAGTAAACATATTCTACATTACTTTATTAAAATGCCTATTAAAACATACACATCCACAGAATGATCACTGGATGTGTTTACTTGCGAGCAAAAAGGCCATGAAGAAAACAGCATGGAAATAAATTTTCTTTTCCTGCACCACTATGATAAGAATTAGGGCATGCATTTAAAGTTCATATTATTTTCAGTGTGTTCACAGTACATCCAGATAATCAGATATTCAAAGGAGGATTCCCAGTCGGTTCCAATATGCCACGACTCAGTAAATCGAGTTGTGTAAATGATAGTTCCATATCCAACAATGTTGTTTTGAGATTCCAGAAAGACTGCTACACTCCAAAACAACAAAAAAACCCACAACCAAACAACAAATAGCCTACAAATAAAATCTTGTTATCTTGATGTTTTTCAAATTAAATTTGTAGATTTTTTTTTTTTGCTTAATTTTTATCCGTAAAAATTTAAAACTAAAAAGTCCTGTTCAGCTGGAATATGGGGAATTTTCTTTTTTCTTTTCAACATTTCTGAGTACACAGTCTGAGGGAAGGAAAAATTCAAATTATGAGTTGAAAACATATGGAAATTTATTCTTTCTGAGTAAAATTTTTATTTTCTTCACAAAGTCCTGATCAACACCCGTGACAAACACAAAACCAGAAGTCTCCTGTAACATCCAACAGCAATTCCATTGCTCCATACCATGCTGTTAACCTACAGCAGCTCTTGAGGGGATTGAATATGCCACATTTTCTGTGGCAGTGGATGGGAACCGTCCTCCCGATGGAAATACCTCTATGGGCCCATCCCTGCCCCGGTGTGAAGTATCAGCTAGAAAAGAGCTATTATGCTATAAATTCAGCCAAAACATGGCTTTCAGGTGATGTGTGTGTTGGATCAGCACACGGTGCCCTGGGAGTGGAGAGCTGGGAGGGGAGTGGGGAAAAGCACCGTGACGTAGTTGATGTATTCCTTAGGATAGAATGAGCAAAAGTTAATGCCTGGGGCTTCTTGCCTGCTACCAGACAAAGATAAATGGTCTTTAACTGTTGGTGTCTTCCTGATATATGCAGCTTCTGTAGTTATTTGCCCTGAAAATACTGGTGTGACCTGGTTGTGAGAAGCTTTGTGTGCTCACAAGCACAGCCAGCTGCTGGATTCCAGGGATCATACCATGGGATGTCTGCACAAATGGTAAATAAAGTGGGATAAAACCTTGGCACAACAATAACCAGCACTCATGCTTCTCTCCTCTTTGTCAGTGCAGCTGTCTTGCACTTGCTAGAACAAGGGGGAATGGCTTTAAGCCTAAGTAAGGGTGGGTATGGATTAGATGTTAGGAATAAATCCTTCCCTGTGAGGGTGGAGAGGACCTGGCACAGGCTGCCCCAAGAAGCTGTGGCTGCTCCATCCCTGGAAGTGTCCAAGGCCAGGCTGGATGGGGCCTGGAACAACCTGGGATAGAGGAAAGTGCCCCTGCCCTTGGCAGGGGGGTGGAAGGAGATGGGCTTTATGGTCCCTTGCAACCCAAACAATTCGATTATTCTATGATTCTTACATTTATCAGTCCTCAAGAGAATCCAGATTGGTTTTATAGGTAAACTGAGTCTCAGCATGCTGAATTAACAGTGGGAGAGGCTTGCAAATTTAGGACCTGTAATCGTCTCCTTGCCTGTGCCCAGAAGCAGAACTCCGTGGAAATAAGCAGTGCCACTCTGAAATAATATCCTGAGGGAGTTTATTATTTTTCTGTGCCATTATTATACAATAGCACATTCCCACCTGCCTGTTGGAAGTATTTTCTCATTCAGAAATGAAAATTTTTGAGAACATAGAACAGTAACATTCCCTACAAAACTCCTGTTTATACAGCACTGCTGCTGTTGTAAGAACTGTTTATACAAATAAGTAACGTAGCCCACGGTGCAATATATTTCACTTGCCTAATGCACTTTTTGACATTTGATGAGAAACTGCAAGCCTTAATCCCCAAGCCCAGGTTAAAATGACAGAGCAATGCCCCATCCAAATGAAAGGCTGTCATTGTTCTTGCTGGAAACAGACACACTTATTTCCATGTCTGGCAATAATGTTGTTTTAAAGTAAACTGTGAAGAAGTTATCCAAGCCAAGTCAAAAGCTGTAATATGCATTTAAACCTCCTATTAATAGGCTTGGAAAAACATGTTTATTAAAAAATAATTTTTTCTTTATGAGGAACTCTTTTCCCTAAGAAAAATCTACTTGACATGTCTTTACTGTTCAAGCCATAATACAATGTTATAGCCCCACTGATATTACTGATAAAGGCATTATGGGATGCCAGATGGACAAAGAACAGAGTAAGAATGGAGAAAGAAAGGGAAAATAAAGAAGCAACGATGTCGTGTCACTCTGTCTGACACACTGGGAGGTCAGCAGCCTCCCTACCATGAGGGGTATTTTTATTCTCAGTGCATCATGAAAAAAGACATTATCAGGAAGGGTTTGAAAGGAAAATATGTGACAGTAGGAGTCCAGGTGTTTCCCTCAAGCACAGGCCCAGGCCAAGTGGTGCTACAGAAGAAGCAAGGAGAGGCTGGAGGAGATAAGTTAGCAGTGAACAGAAGGAGATAAGCAGATACCACTTGCATGGAGCCATGAGAAGCCACTGCTCCATTGTGCTCTCAGTGCCTCCCTCGGCTGCTCCACTCTTGTATGCAGAAGTCCCAAACCTTCCTAAAATTCCCAAATCCCCAAACATCTACACAGTAACAGTACAAACCCAGCAACTACCTTTAAGAATTTCTCAAGGCAGCTCAAATCACCGCTTTATATTCTTTTAGAGACACCACAAAAGCTGTTGTATCCTAGCGAATTTACATTAAAGCAGATTTTTTTTTCAATCCCGCAGGAATGGGGGAAATGAGCAAACTCTTCCCAGTGTCCACATCAGTTATTTCCCCTCTTCTCTCTGCCCTTCCCCTTCCCCCCTGTCTCCAGCACTGCTGCTCAAAGGAGAAAGTAACAAAGATATTTGAGATTATAAAGGGTTTTGGATGAGTGAACCTGGAGTGAGTAAAGCTCTTAGAAAAGAATTTAAAGGATCGCAGTGGCATGCAGTCATGTTATATAAACATATTCTGAATGGTACCATCATACGCCCAGCCCTGGCGCCACAATTGCATTAAGTGAAATTTTATACAGAAATTGTGAAAGTGCACCGGGGTTGGCTGATTATCTGCTCTTTCTGTTCCCTTTCAGACATGAAGCAAAAAGCCAAGGTGCTGGAGAAGAATGTGGACAGTGCCAAGAGCTTCCTGACCTAATTTAAGCAAAAGGTTTTCTTTCTTTTCTTTTTTT